>VDFB02324106.1:120640-165147 GCA_007258455.2 Sequoia sempervirens | reverse complement strand
AAAGGCCACAAAGGCCCATCAAAGCAAAAAGGAAATTTTCAAAGACCACAAAGGTCCATAAATGAAAAATTTTCAAGGCCACAAATGCCTACTAAGCAAATATCAAAGTAAAAAATCATGTGGATTCCTAAAAGTCTCATAGAAGCAATAAAATCAAAATTGGCATCCAAATTTTCTTATCCAAAAGCTTCCTCCAATCTTCCATATAATAACCTATCACTTTCCAAATCCATTCTTCCTCCATCACTCCACCATCCTTCAAGGTGTGTGCCAATGTTGAGCTTGTCATCCTTTCCATCTATCCATTATCCAACATTCATCCCCCATCATTCCCCTTTAATCCAAACCTTTGCATAAATCCTTAGTCTCTTCCATCATACCATTAATCTACCAGTATTTATGAGTCTAATCCCCATTGCCATGGTTAATTAAAGGGATAATTGGTTGTGAAACTCAATGTTAAAGTCCTTCCTCCATCTCCCTATCATCCATATCCTATCTTCCATATTCCTCTTGCACTCTACACTTAGGGGAAAGTCTCATCCATCTTATCATTCATGGTCATTATCCTTTCTACGCTCATTCCTTACATTTCCACTTTTGATCTTGATAAGGTTAAGAATCTTCTTGAACATCATATATGCTTATCCTATATTCTTTATCCATATCTTTCATACCATATCTTTTATCTCATCCATATTCCATCATTCTTACTAGATACATCCTTTCTTTTCATCCTTGGTTTTGATGAGGAATGGGGGAAAAGCACTTGGTCCTTGTGTATATATCTTGTCTAGTTGATCTTGATCATCCCATTCATTATCGTGATCCTTGCATTATTCCATTCCATATCTCCTAGCTTATCAAAATCCATGTCATCATGTCCATTTGCAACCTTGAATCTTATCATGCAAATCATATTTGAGCCTAGCTGTAAAACATTATCCAATCCTCATATCTTTTGTCAATCAAACGTCAACAATCATCAATCTTTTTGTACTTAGAGGATATCAGTAATCCTAAGTACTTATCATCATCATGCCTTATGGAATCAATCATTCTTGGCATATTAATCAATCAACTATTGTCATCTTTCAACAAGAGATATGTTGCTTGTGTGACATGTTTTGCAGTGACTTTCATTTTGATCTATCATTTATCCATGGTTGCATTACCTCTATTGTGGTTCATCTTGTTCCTTCAATCGGTCATACCATCTCATTCCAAATCAAATATCTTGAAAATCCTAAAAACATAAGAAAATCCATCAAAATCCAAAAACATCAGAAAATCCATCAAAAATCAAAAGAAAATCAAAAAATCAAAAAATCCATGCGAAAACATTCATAAAATCGAAAACACAAAAATAGAGTCTGTGTCAGTCGAACTACGTGGTCTCTGCATGTATAACATAGGCAAGACTAATCTTTGATCAGTCCCTGAGGCCCCTAGGATAGGTCTTTAGGTTACATCATTTGGTCAAACATCTGAGAATATCATGCACACATCCGCACACACAATTTCAACATCGATGATCTAATCTGAATAATGATTTGAAAATACATTAAGTAGAATTTGAATTGTTGTACTTTTCTTTTTATCATTTGCTTATCATTTCTTTGGAGCTACTCAATGATGTATTGAACTAGAGAAGCAAGGAAGGAGAATGATACTTTTCTTTGTTTGTTGTTTATGAGTTAGTCATTATTATTTTGTGAATCATCGTGGGAAGTTTTCTACCAAGTATAATGGATGACATTTTGATTCACTTAAGAAAATGATTAATTCTTGTCTGTTTACGCAAGAAATGCTCAGGTCATCTCGGTTTAATTATACCTTGATGCTTGTGTTCACTTGCAATATGAAATATCATGAAAGAAATACTCAGGTCATCATTGGTCTATCTCATATCATTGATGCTTGTATTCGCTTTCAAAATTTTAAAAGCTCAGTGATGATACAAAGCAAAATCAAAAGATTGTTGAAATGACACTTAGATTTGCATGGTAAAATAGATTTGCATGATAAAATAGATTGCATCCATATTAGTCTTGCATATGCATTTATAGATTGTTTCAAAGCTACCAATTTCAATCTCAAAAGCTACACGTATTCCCTCTCTGCATCATATCACTATCTCTTCAATATTTCTTAGGATATCATCTCTTTCTTAATCATTTCCTTTCATTTCAATCATCTCAAATTCCATCCAATCTTAATCTATTAAGTCTAGCACAAATCATTTAATCACATCCTTGGTTTTGTTCCCAACCTTGTTACAAGCCTTTATCCAATCATCATCATCATCATCATCATCGATATGTATCCTTCCCTATCATTTTGTGTTGTTTCGGGATGTATCCTTCCCTCATCAACAACACTCTTATCATCATCATCAATCAATCTTGGCTTGCAACTTGACCGGGGCAACATCACGTTTATCCTTGAATCCATTTATGCTTACTTACTTTTCATCTTCTCCTTTCATTATCTCTTCCTCATCCCATCCCCTATTCTATTCATCATTTTGCATCATCAAGTCCCAGTACATTAATCGATCTTATATTGGGGCATATCAATCAATCAGTGAAGTCAAATCACAAATCAACAATCTTATCAAATCAATCAACATCAATCAATAAGTCTATCAATCAATCAAATCTAATCAGCTTTGTTCAAATCTTGTGATCATCAATCTATCATTCAACCTCGCCTATCATGAGGTTAATCATTCAATCAATCAATCATTAAATCTCACCTATCATGAGATCAATAATCTTCTAATCTATCAGGATCAACAATCAGCTGACATGATCATCAATCATCATCATAATCAACTGGAGGAATCAATATTTCTTTATCGGGAGATAAATTCATTTCTCTATCATCAAATCATCATCATAATCAATCATGAAATTCAAAATTCATCAATTTATCTCCCGTGGGGGCATATATCGCTATCATTTCAAAATTCAACATCTGGGGACAAATCACTCAAGTATTATTCAAACTTTTCATTAATAATCGGCAAATGAGGTAGGGTTCTTCTTGAAGCAATGTGTAAACACACCACTCACAAAGAGGTGTCGGTGACACACCTAAAAATGGTCAGGAGAATCTAACTAATTAAATTACTAACCTTATTTGATTTAATTAATCTTAACTATCTACTCAATAAATAAATAGAAATATTTATTTCTATATTAAGTTCATTATTAATTCCTTCTATTTTCATCATATTATTTCTCCTCTTAATTAAATAAACAAAATTAAAAAACTTTGTTTTATTTAATTATTATCATTCTTACTTCTTTTATACTTCTATCATAAATTAAATACACAACTTAAATAATTTGTGTTATTTAATTACTTCATCACATTTCTTCTTAATTAAATAAAGATATCCCAAAATCCTTTTTTATTTAATTATCATTTTTGTTTTAATTTAATAAACAAACCCTATAGTTTGATTTATTAAATTATTTATTCCCCTTTTGCTAAATTTAAATAAATTAAAATTATTTAAATTAATGCATAAATCATTTACCACTATTCACTCACCAATAAAATTAAATTTTCAAAATCTAATTAATTCTACTGTCATTCACGGGAAGAGCTTCAGGGACAAACCTGCAGGAAGTCCTCTCAATCCTCTTCCAACCACCTTCCCTCTCATCTTGCCTGGTGTTTTCATGGGGAGAAACAATCCTCCATGATCAGCTCCATCTTCTCATCCCATGCCATTCAATTCTCCAGATTGAATCCCAGCCTCTTATCCCGTATCCCTGTGCAAATGTGTTGCCGTGAAAGCTATAAATACATCTATTTGGCTACAGGAAATGGATCCCAACTTATGCAATCTTACTCTGTAGGTTTTCCAAAGCATCCAAAATTCATCCAGCATCTCAAGCATTCAACATTCACTCAACATTCATCCAGCATCTTAATTATGGCAGTTTACAGTAGTTTCTTTCTTAGAAGCTTTTGCTGTAGAATCATTTTAGTTGCACATTTAATCATATAGGAATAGAATAGCTTAATTCTCATTCTCTAAGTGTCATTTCAATAGTCTAATTAGCTTCTAGAATCTGAGAGCAAAGTAGATTAGAGAGATCTTTAGAGTTAGAGAGCAATAGGACAGATTTATGAAGATTTCTAGTTTAAATTAGCTTTAATTTTCTTGAATCTTAGATGCAATGTCTTATTTAGGAGGTGTAGATGCATTGTTAGATTGTTTAACTCATTTCTACCACTACGGGATGAAATAGTGTTAAGGAGTTGCATAAGAATAGGTTTGAGGTAAGTGGGTTAAGGTGGAAGGGAAAATGGTGATTGAGTGTAAGTGATGTTAGGGGTAGTGAAAGGAATACTAAGGGGTGTGAAGATGGTGGAGGGAACTTGTGATGCCACAACAAAAGTAGGAATGCTAGTTGGAATTGGGAAAGAAGTAGCCACATAATTAACCTAGTGCATAGTTGTGGTGACTTTTGGATTGGTATAAGCTGGTATGGATGTTATGGTTGAAGGGGGAGGAACTTGAGGTCCTCTTTGGCTTATAGCAATGTTTGTGGATTGGGTATTAGAAGAGGCATGTTTATTGTAAATCTCAAAAATTATCTTCATAACTTGCAAACCATCATCACTTTCAATCAAATGATGAATATTTTCAATTGCAGGTATGGTAGTGGTGGAAATGTTTTCAAGGGAAAAATATTGCTGTAAGTGTGTAAAATCCTCATGAATATTAATGACCTTTTCTTGTGGGAGGTATTTTTTTGGGTTTCAACATTCATTGGATGGAAAGGTGAAGGCATAGAAGTGGTGTTGTCAATGCCTAATACACCATTGTCCATACTAGGAGTAGGAGCTCTTGAGATCCCAAGGTCCACAATGAAAGTGCTATCACAGGATGCCATGAGTCTAGAACTTCATCTCACTAAAGTATTAGATCAATGGGGCACCAAACAATCATACAAGTACCACAAAGGATGGGGTGAAATGAAATGCAAGGTAATCTAAGATTTCTAAATGCAAATAACAAAATTTTGCTAACTGTAATAGAGAAGTAACTACAAAAAATAGAAATGCAGACAAATGCCAAAAAAATGCCAGAAAATGTTGTTTTAAAAGTGCAGAGGGATTGATTCGCCGAGGGTGGTGAAAGAGTCCCAGTATGATATTTTTTTGTGTTTTTCAGAAATTTTAAAATGATTCTAATGTTATTAAAAATGCAATGAAGGATGCAGAATGTAGGTTTTCAGTTTTTCAATGATATGAAATGCAAAAATGAAATCTAAACCAAGCTTTCACTAATGCAATATAAAAAATCCTAGAATGCAAAAAAAAACAATGTCCTAATTCAATGTTGATGCAAGTGTAATCTAGGATGCAATATGTGAATGAAATCAGAAATGTAAAGTGTTCAAAATGCAGGTTCACCAAAATGAACCGTAGATTTTTGGAACCTATTCACTCTCTAACTCTTCTAGGGTTTTTCACCTAAAAGGAGAGAGTTAGGCAAAAAATGCTAAAGGGTTCATTCAAATTATGTTATGTGTGATGTTATCTAAGCTAAATTAAATGAACTAAATGCAATTAAGTGATTTAAATGACTAAATTTGAATGAAACTAAGATTTAAACTATGCTTGAAAACACATTGTGATATGCAAACAATGAACCAAAAGATGAATGAATGCAGAGCAGAAAGAAATGGGATGAAATAGAGTGCACCTAGGTAAGATTTGAGAAATCTGGAATGTTGTGAATGTTTTCTGAATTTATTGAAAATCAACAATGGGACTCATTCACCCAGGGTGGCAAATTCATCCTACTAGTGGTGAAAAAGTGTCGGGAATGGGTTTCTGACTGTCGGGATCTGAAATCTGAAAAAATTCAGATTTTTAGTCTTAAGGTGGGACTCATTCACCACTAGTGGTGAATCAGTCCTCTCCCAAAATTTTGATAAATTAGGAGACAACTCTGCAAAACCAGATCTCGAAATGTCTGCTTGTCGGGTTGTCGAAGTCAATTATGCAAGAAACAGATAGAAAACCTTCTCCAAGCTTGAAATGGAGTTGATTTGACTTGAAGCACCTAGTTGACTTGTTGACCAGTATTCAACACCAAAATTCTTGCTAAATCTGCACACAAAAGTATGCAAACACACATACAAGAGGGAAAGAATGGTTGAGGATTAGTGAATAGGGGCCTTCCTTGGTCAAACCCCACTTTGGTAATCAAACCCTTAATGAAATAATGAAATGAAAGAGAATGATAAACTAACAACATGCAAATGCTATTAACTTACCAAACCCTTGATGATGCAAATCTGAAGTTGTGTCAATGGATGCTCCAAAATTCTTGAATAATGCTTGATTAGATGTTATAAGATGCTTGAATGCTTGAGATGATGTGTGAATGAATGAACTTGATGAATGGGCATTAGAATGGATGTAAAAACACTTATTTATACAATCTTGTGCCTTTGTTTTCCATTCATACCTCATCACAAGCTGACATCAAGTGTTTTTGAATAAAAACTTGAAACAAATTTTAAAATATTTTGAATTTGGAGCCAAAGGGGACTCATTCGCCACCCATGGCGAATGGGTCCTACCTAGGACCTGAAAATGGGTGTCAGGAATTATCTTGTATTTAATGTTTTTTATTAGGTTTACATTCAAAAATGCACTTAATTAAGGCATATAAGGGCATAAAGGGACCAAATAAAGCATAAGAAAGGGATAAATAGTGAATTTATGCCTAGAAAAGCGTGAAATCTTGTTACAACATTTTACAACATTTCAAAATAGGACTTGATTAGTGATGAAAAGGTGATTTTTAGGTGAATTATAATGAATAGAGTCTAGAAGAATGTAGAAATGTTTTACAACACTTCACAACACCTTCACAAGATGTCATTATTTGAACTTTAGTACCTAAATATGTATGTTCAAGCCATGTTACATCATAAAATCAGAGCAAAATAGATCAAACATCATGAAACAAGACCTAAAAGGCCATGAAAATGACAAGGGTCCATTTTTCTATGGCACAGGTGACACTAGATCCCCTCCATGACACACACTTCTCAGAACCACCAAATCTCAAATCCTAAAGATCGAAAGATCCTGAGGATTTTTTTGTTTTAACAATGAATAGTAAAATGTGGGGAAACTTTGGAATGACCATTCCTAAACTAGTAAGCATAAAGGTTTTTGGCTTCTAAACAATTGGTTTGTAATAAGCACTTTCATACAAGGTGGCCATACATGTGGCAATATTAGCTCAAGATTATTTCAATGAAGATGCCTCCCAGTCCTTTCCTAAGAAAATATTTTGACGTGTCATGCAAACACTAAGGGTGGCACTTGTCAGTATGACACATCCACACCTATTGCTTATGAATTTCATCATAAACACATTTTCTATATAGCAGCTTGAAAGAGCTTAGCTTTAGCTTGTTTCCACTTGGGTCATTCCAACCTTTTGAAACAGAGTGGTAAGCCCTCTAAAGATATGTGAAAATGAGGAAGTACGTTTGTTGTTAGATCTCCCAAGTCATATGACACAAGGAGAGAGCATTCACAATGCCTTTTCCTCACACTAGAATGGGGTTCATTTTAATCCAAATCAAAATATATGGGTTATTATACAAAATTTCAAATAAATTCTTTTGATTCCCAAGATCACCAAGTGGGACAAGAGAAGAGCATACGCATTCAATGAAAAAAATGTAAATCAAAAGATATAGAAAACACTCGTTAATTTTAATCCTCAAAGCAAAGGTAAGTTAATTTTAAGCACCAAATGAAGTGTTAAGTTGTATTGTTCAATTTTAAGCCCAAAGTAAAATGATGTGAGGGTTCAATTTTAACTAATTTGAGGATTCATTTTAAAACCCAATTGAAAGCTAGTGTGCTCCTAAAGCATAAAATGAAAAGCATTTTGAATGGGTTATAATTTCCCCAAAAGTGTCAAAAAAATTGTTACAATTATAATATTTAAAGATAAGAATGCTTCTTCACCTCAACTTTTATCGTCCAACTTGAAAAATCTAGTTAGCCTAAAAACCAGAACAAAGTCAGAGACATGTTAGTGATCAGATAAACTAAAAAATTTAAAGCACATGCTAAAAATTGTACTATTTTTTCTTAACAAAGATTTTTTTTGTTATTTACAATAGTATCACCATAAATCAAATGAGCATTTCTCTAGTAAAAATTAGCATCGCTTTCCAGAAGGACAATGACGATGATAGCATCGCCATTTGGGAGCATTGTTGTTTGCAAATTCTTGATACTGAACTAAAGATTATTAGTGTCACTGTTTATTTTAATCAGTTCCAATGTATTAATTAGGCATTGTTGTATCTACAAAAAATTAGAAAATGGACTTTGAGAAAAAAAATTGTTAAATGTGATTGGTTTTTCCCTCCTTTTAGTGCCAAAATGTGACTGGCGTATTAGTACATGGGATTACTACACTTGATCCATGGGGATACAAAGCATATTCACACCACGAAATTTCAATCCAATGGAGATCATTCAAATAAACACTAAACTAGATATTCATTAAAACTAACATGTTAAACTATGAAAGCTTCAAAATGCCTACTCTAATCCATTGAAACTTATCCTATTGGATGAACGGTGTCATGTTGATGTGGATCGATGACCCTTTCCCAATCCAAAGGATAATAAGCTTGTTTCAATCAGTTTTATTGAAGAAAACTAATGAAACTGTTGTGAGATGTGTGCTGAAACATGATTTTAAGTTGAATGATCTTGATGCAAGCTATTTTAACATGATTTTATGCTAAGATTATTAATATGTGTGAGTGAAAAGCTAATCTAAATGGATTTTAATCTAAAATATTCAAACCATAATTAACAAATAAGCTAAATGTATGCATCTATGTTACCATGGAAGCCATTAATGGAAGCTAAGCTAATTAATACAAGTATTTAAGCTAAAATGATATTAAGTAAATGCTAAATATGAGTGTGAGTGTGAGTGATTTCAATAGCATGAGTTTTTTCTAAAAAGGATGCATCCATTTGTCTCCAAATAGTGACCTATTTATAGGAAAGCAAGTGAGAAATGGAGGTTTGAGATCAAAAAGGTTAATCAACTGTCAAGGATGGAAGAAGTTGGAGGCATGGATCATGGATTCTCATCAACGAATGAGAATCAATGATGATATTTAATCAAGGGTTCACCTTTTTCCAAAAAAACACACTTTTAACTTGCACAAGAGGTCACAAGTTTAACTTGCACAAGAAGTCATGTAGGTTTGTAATAGAAAAGGAATATTCCCCTTTTTAAAATAAGTGAGGAGAGAGTATATTCTTTGGAATATTCTCATGGGTGAGGGAAAACAGACAATTAGAAAATTAAAACAAAGTTTAATTGTGCAAAAGGGGAAGGAATATTCCATGGGAATATTCCTTTTGGAGGAATATGCAAAGGAGGAATATTCCCTTGCAAGTGGGGGGAATTAGATTTGTTAGTAATTGATAATTAAAACCATGTTAATCATACAATTAGGGGAATTAGATGATTTTCATTAAATAAAATTATTTAATGAAAGGGGGAAAGTGAAATGGCATTTAATTAAATAACTTAGGGTTATTTAATTAAATAAGAGAACTTAGGGATTTTAAATTAAATAAATTGATCTATTTAATTTAATAGGATGAAATGTTAGCATGGAAGGGGGTGAATTAACTCGATTAGATTAATTAGGTTAATAGGTGAAAATGAAAAAATTCATTAAATGGCTAGGCTAATTTAATCAATTAAGTGAAAAGAGGATGGGTTTTAGGAGGAAATGATGTTAGTATACCCGATTCAAGTGCATGATATCATTAGGACATTTTTTAGTGTGTACATAAATCATACCTTTCCCTTAACCAATGAATAACATATCATCAACATATAATGCAATAAATAGGAAATGATTGCCATCAATTTTATAATAAACACAATGATCTGATTTAGAACACTCAAATCCCAAACTCAACACATATGTATCAAATTTCTTGTCCCACATCCTAGGACTCTATTTTAAACCACACAAGCATTTCTTCAATTTGCAAACCAATTTACTTTTACCTTTCACCTCATAGTGCTTTGGTTGTGTCATTTAAATATCCTCCCCAAGTCATCATGAAGGAAAGCAGTTTTCACATCCATTTTCTCAACCTCTAAACCATAAGCAACAACAATAGAAAGAAAAAATCTAATGGATTTCATTTTTGCAACAAGAAAAATAATATCACCATAATCAACACCCTCAACTTGAGAGTAACCTTTTGCAACCAACCTTGCTTTGTATTTCTCAATACTTCCATCTGAACAAATCTTTTTCTTGAACACCCATTTGTAACCAATAGGTTTTGATCCTTTAGGAAATGGTACAAGATCCCATGTATCATTCTTTTTCAAAGAATTCATTTATTCATCCATAACAATCTTGTAGGATTCTACATCATTCATACCTTATGCCTCTTCTACTAATCTAGGTTCATCAATGTTAGTATTCAAAGTAAAAATAAATCTCCAATCATCAGGTGAATACCTTTCAGGTGGTTGTATGTTCCTTGTAGACCTATGAAAAAGATGAGTTGGAGGTTCTTCCTCCTCTTCTAAATATTTGGAGCTAGATGAGCTCTCCTCAACTTCTTGTCTCTCCACAGGCCTTGATTCAACTTTCTCAGGTGCAGAAGGAAATTGAATCACATCTTCCTGTTTACTTTGTTTTGGCTATAATGTAACAAAAGAAGGCTTAGTTTCTCTAATAATAACACAAGTCTACTACTACTATGCATTAACTTATGTGCAACACAATCTCAAAGCTTGTATCCTTTCACACCATTTAACTAAATCCGATGAAGATACATTTCATAGCCTTGTTCTCCAACTTTGATCACTTCTCCTTTGGCACATGTGCATATTCTTCACAACCAAAAACTCTAAGATGTCTTAATGAAGGCTTGTGACCCAACCATACCTCTATAGGAATCTTATCAACAAGAGCTAATGTAGAAGACCTATTAATCAAGTAATAGGCAGTGGCAATAGCTTTAGCCCAAAACCTTTGTTCTAGATTAGCACCACTCAACATACTCTTAGTCTTCTCCATCAGTGTCTTGTGACTCATTCTTTCTACAACTCAATTTTGTATTGGAGAATAAGGATTTTTCTTTTTTCTATGAATACCGAAATATTTAAAGAATCTATCAAATTCATTAGAGAAAAATTCACTTCCATAATCATTCCTTAAAAAAAAAAAATCTTTTCATTCTGCAACTCAACCATTGCTTTAAATTCTTTAATTTTACTTAAAACTTCAAATTTATTCTTTAGAAAGTATACCCATGTCCTTATACTATAGTCCACAATAAATGAAACATAATATGTGGATTTACTAATTGAGGAAATATCTACAAGACCAAACACATCAAAATGAATAAGATCCAATACACCATAAGATTTATGAGAACTCGAGTAAAACTGAACATGGTTTTGTTTTCCATAAATGAAAAACTCACAGAAATCAAATTCAAGATTATAATAAGATAAACCTTTAACAAGGATTTTATTTTTCAAGGTCCATAGACCCTTTTCTCCAATGTGGCCAAGTCTCTAGTGTCATAACATAGTTTCTTCTATAGGTAACTTTTTTCAAAAGAAAGAGAAACCTTGGGTACCCAAGATCCATGACCATCTATTGAAGGTGAAACCCTCACTTCTTCCACAAACTTTATTTTCTCAAAAGTAATATTGCACTCAACATTGCATGCATCAAGCTCATAAAATGTGTCATATCTAACACCTCTAGCAATCACCATAGCACCTCTAACCATCTTGCATCCTGCATTAGAAAATACTACCTACACACCTACATCTATTAGTTTTCTGAATGATAAAAAATTGTGTGCTAAACCAGGGATATGCAACACACAATTAGTCCTTCTTATTCTACCATCAAGAAACCTGATTTTAACTTTACCAAGACCAACAATGCCTAAATGAGAATCATCACCCAAGTACACCTTACCTCCATCAAATTCTTCATATTCAGAAAACCAATCTCTATTAGAGGTCATATGGAAAGATGCACCTGAGTAAATTAACCATGCATCATTACCTACACAAGTTACCAAAGTTGTAATGAATGTGTCACCATCCTCCTTCTCAGACTCGGAATCATAATTAAATTTCTTATTTTTCTTCTTCTTTTCTTCTTTGCAATCTTTACGAACATGTCCATACTTACTGCAGTTCTAGCAAAGAAGTTTGGAATTTCTAGGAGACTGAGGTCTCCCATTGGACTTGGAATTTTCACGCTTCTCATTCTTCTTTCCTTTTTCCTTAGGTCTTCCACAAAAATTCAAGGCCTCCTTGGCACTGATGGATACCTCCCTCCTCATCTCTTTAGAAAGAAAAGAACTCACCACATCTTCAGTCTTCAATACAAAAGAAGTACTCCCAATAGTAATAACAAGAGAATCCCACAAATTAGGAAAAGAACAAATCAAGATCTGACATTTCTCTTCCTCATCCATTTTGACACCAAGTGGTTCCAACTAAGCCATCAACATATTGAATGCTCCTAGGTGTTTTGTAATCCATCCACCCTCTTCCATTCTCAAGGAATACAATTTCTTCCTCAAGAAAATATTGCTCACTAAATATTTTGCTTGATACATCTCACCAAGCTTCTTCCATAGCTTTTATGTAGAGGTCTCTTCATGAACATTCATTAAAATAAATTCTTCCAAGCATAATCTAATTATAGCCTTCGCTTTATGGTCCATAACATTATATTGAGCAGCTTGAGTAGGATCTATAGGCCTTGAAACATTTTCATCAATAGCATCCCATAGATCTTGATCTATCAACAAATCCTCCATCTCTATTCTCCCTAATGAACTTGCCATTTGAAAATTCCTGCAAAAAGATCACAAAGTGTCTTTTGCACAAGCTCCCACACAAATTTGGATTAGTTCAAAAAACCCAACAACCCACAACTGAAACCAAAGGTGATCAAGCTCTTATACCACTTGTAAGGAAGCTAAGGTAGTAGAACAACTTCTTAAACTAATCTTAAGAGGAGACTAATGCAAAAAAATTATAGATCTTTAACTATTATAGAAAAATAAACACAAATATCATGCATACCATGACACAATGATTTATGTGGGGAAAACCATTTTGGGAGAAAAACCCCAAACTCAAAAATTCACCCAATATATTATTCAACAATCACAAAGATTACAATATACATGTAGAGAAAGTTTCTCACAGGAGTATCACCACTCAAAGATCTAGAGATAACACGACCACTATCAGACTCTTAGAATACATCACAATACACATACATAATGTAATGCCCTCATAAAATAGGGTTGTCTTTCTAGGGAAAATCAAGCTAATAAAATATTGATTGTCAGATATGAGACATAATAATGAACGGTCTAGATTTACAATAATAAAATATAAATATTTTTTTCTTCGAGGGCACTACCCCTGGACCCTAGCGGAGGGGATGATCCCCCCACGCCCTCTCATCATCATCAATTGAACAATACCTTATGTATCAACAATACCTTATGTAATTGCAAGGTTGAGAAATATTTTCTCAACAACTAAACCATACAAATGTGGCAACAAATGAAGTGATTGAAGATGGTTTATGATGCAATCTCTCCATTATCTATAGTTTCCCCTTTCCAATATAATTAGTGAAGGATAATATCCAAACCCCATAACAAACTATGACCAATCTCCAAGATTACAAAGATATTGACCTTCAATATCAATTAGAAACTCCCAAATATGATACACAATTGAAATTGAAGCCTTCCAATTTAAATATACTTTCTCCAAATTACAATATATCCAAGATATCAAGTAAATGCCTCAGATTGCAAAAACTTGATAGAATGTACTTGGGGTCGAATCTGAGAAAATTAGATGGAAAAAATAATATAGCTTTGAATCACCTTTGCAACGTTGCTAGAATCTCCAAAATTTGACAAATTGGTGAAAAGATACGAGCTCGAGAGTCCAAAAAGAAGAATTTACTTCAAGCTATGATAAAATATTACAGGAATAAAATTTGATAAAAAAATTTATACCACTGTATAGTGCTCAAAACCAGTTATCCAATGATTTGTTCACGAAAATTTGATACCTGAGTCAAAAATTATGGCAATTTTAAGATAACTTCCTAACTAAGACATGATGGGGCTTTTGTGATGGTCATTTGGCCATCAAATTTAAGATAGTTGCCTGAATTTTTGAAAAATCACCAAAAAATAAATTTACCTTAGAATATGAAGTATTTTATATGATGTTGACCAAAGAGTGGATTTTTTTCTACAATAAAGGGGGGGAATTTTTTTCTTGAAACTTGTACGATCTGTATGACACCCTTAATATAGCTACAAAAAACCTCTGATGTCCTTCAGATGATGAAGTCAAATCTTGATGAATGGGTAGGTGATCCTTAGGTTTTTAGACCTTCTGAACACAATGATGAGGTTATATCTAACCCAAAGTGCCTCATAAATTAGTTTCCTCCAAGATGAGAACAAGTAGCCCTTCGTGAAAACCTTCAGCCTACAATAGTCTCCTCAACTCAACTTCTTGATATGAGATGGATCTTCTATGGCCTAAGCTCTAATACGATGTTGGAAATATGAACAATAACCTGGATGAAGCTATGCATACTTCAAAAGATCAACCACAAAGAATGCCATCCATATGAATAAGAAAGTGTTTCAACATGAGCAAGAAGACAATATGATCAAATGATGATCTATGATGAATTGATCTAGAATCTCTAAGATGATTTACAAATGTACAAGATCCTTCCTTATATAGGAAAGGTGGGAGAAGGTTGGATAACCACCTTAGTTGCAATCATTAAATTTCTAATGCATAATTATAAATGCATGAGAAAAATATTAAATTTCTAGATAACTGCATGCCTATTAATGAGATATGGCCCCATTAAATACTAGTTTCTAGAATTCCACCTAGAAAACTAACTCCTAAGTAAACTTATTAATGATGTGAATAGGTCCTCACTAATAACTAGTTAGGAAATAACCCCATTTACACTAACACATAAGAATCTATCAAGATTGGCATATGATCCCATTAAAGTAGGAAACTCAAATCTCTATTCACAGGCATTTTAAATATTTATAACAACACCCCACAATTGTGCCAACTTGTGGCCCATATGATGTTAATTAAAAATATCGTGCCCTAGTTTGGTGGATAATAATTAAATAATGTTAAATAAATATAAAGATCTATGATAGTAAGTATAGAAAAATTTCAAATAATTAATAAATAAAATATAAAATTGTCAAGGTTGAGATAGCTTAATCTGAAACACTAATTTTAGAAAATAAAAAAATGGGTATATAGAAAAAGAGTTGTGTTATGTAATAATATTATTCTAGATTATCATTTGTGTGGATTAAAAAATAAAAAATATGCATACACTAGATATTATTGTTAATGATCTATGCTCAAGAGATTATGAATTTTATTTTCTTTTCACAAACTAGTATCTATTATAAAATAATAGCACCCACTAAAAATTTATAAAGTATTAAAAATAAGCTATTAAGAAATGCTTAAAAATGAGACAATTTATTTAAAAGTTATGTGTATGTGCACAAATGCATGAACCTTTATCTAGATGGTGTGTGGAGTTTATTTTTGTATCTTGTGAATATTTAGGTCCATATTTTTCCGTATGCCTTAGGACTTGTCAACTATATGAAACTTAATTCCTTTTTTATCTTTCATCTATGCTTGCATTTGATGATGCCTCCTATTGAGAATGTTGAGGATTGTATGATATGGGGAACCCTACATATAAGAACATAGTGAAACATGAGAAAAAATCATGAGATAAAGAAAAGTGTGGAGTTTTTTTGTTGTATTTAAAGCATTATAATACTATGAATTATCATCTATATCTAAAGAAATTAATTATCATGATACTTTTTCTTAGGAAAAAGAATAGCTATAATATGTTTGATTCATTTACTAATTTCGATGAGGAATGGTTAGGAACTAGGTAATCCTTTGGCTATATGTGTCTTTACTATAGAATTTCCTTAGTTCATTCATGCTTCTAGGGTCTTTTGTGATACTTTTCCTCTTATCATATCATAATCAATATTTTTAATCCTATTACAAAAGTTTCTTCTTTTGTTGACAGACACAAGACCTAATATTATTCATAGAGAGATTTTGTATCTTCGAGACACATTGAAGATTATAAATATGTCCTATTTAACTTCACATTTACTTCAAAATTTTGTGTTTCTTCATCACGTCTTTAATTTTAGTAACATTCGTTTTGTTCACTTATAACTTTCTCTAATACTTCAAATTAATGTCACCATCTCTTGAGATAAAAATAAAATACTTATTTACCATCTCTTCAGATAATCTTAAGAGATTGTGTTCACTTTCTTATAATCAATCGAGGGGCCCTCAATTATCTTTCTTGGTCACCGTTGTCTTTACCTCCACTTTAAAACCAGTGGAAAATCATATCGAGTTCTGTGAACACGTAATGGATTGGGGCCAGCTGAACAACCCATATTGAGTCGTGCACACATTACTAACGACATAAAGGTGCTCCACTGAAGATCATTTTCGTTTTCTCTGTTCATTGTCTGTTGTACATTAAATTTAATATCATAATTGCCCGTGAAGAGGGAGAGACGGATGGGAGCCACGATCATTGTGCTGTGTCGGTGGTCATGTTCTGAAAAATACAATAAATAACGATAATGAATTTGCTGTCACCGTCACTGTCACTGTCACTGTCAATATGGATGCATATCTCTCAAGATATCCATTGCCAAAAATTGCTTGACTTGCATATGCACGGCATTCTTTAACAGTGGAATTGCTTTTGGAGTATTACATTACATTTTACATTGTGGCCTTGCTTATTGCAATATCGGATGTGGGGGTATTGTTTGGTATGAAAACCAATCCAACTGTTGTTTTGGGTTGCCAAGCTTAAACATCATAATCTAAGCTTATATATATATATGATTGACATGATACTTGATTGAAATAAATGTTGTAATAATTCTGATAATTTTGTTATCTTGATTGTATAATAATAATCTCAATTGCCTTCTTAAATATGTTAGGATTCATTAGCATTAAAATGGTGAAGATTATTTGTATTTATATGCAATTCTTCTAATTTCTCAAAAATAAAATGTCAATAGTTGACAAATGAAATTAGATTTTCAAATAATAAAATACTGACACCGCCATGTTCAAATTGGAGCCAAAAAAGGTTGGACAAGGGCATTGGGTACCCTTGTCTAGACTCATCCTTGTCAGGTCCTTAAACATCTAGGGCAGATATTAAATGCTTATTTTTATTCTCATTGTTTGATTTTCCGAAGATATTCATAAAATGGGCAATTAAATGCATAATTGAGTTCAAGCACATAGGGGGCAGCTAAACATAGTGAAATTGTCAAGACTGGCAATTTTCAACACTACAATATGTATGTATGTATGTATGTATGTATGTATGTATGTATGTATGTATGTATGTAGTTAAAATAAGCACCAAGGAGGAAGTGATAAGTGTGAAATAAATTAGTAAATTCTATAAGTATGCTCTATAATTAAGTTAGAATATTAGTCCAAATGAAAAAATTTCTCATAAAAGAAAATGCCAAGAAACAATATTCATATGTATATTGTTGTCCAAGTAAATATATGCAACAGGTTAGATATCTTAATTAAAGGGAGAGAGGGGGCGAGGCCCTTGGCTCAATAGGCTAAAGCATCCTATTGTAGGCAAGAGGTCATGAGGTCCAATCTCCCCACATCCATGTGGTACTGAAGGGCATGTCGCGCAAACATCATTGGTCACATGAATTTTTTTTTATCAGGTGCACTATAGTTTATTGAGGTGCTACCAAATTCTTGTAGTCTAAAAAAATTAAAGGGAGAGAGGTTACTGTTGGTGTGAGGGGACATAGAAACTTGAAACCTTAGATATCTAAGACACCTATGAAGAAATATGAATTTAGAAATGGACCACAATTTGAGGAATTTAAATTTAAGGTTTTAAAGCATGACCCACCATTGGAGCTTGATGAATATCAAAATTACACAATCTCACAAACCCTAAAATGACTAAATACAAGTGAAAAGTATATCATTTTAATACTATAAATTTCCAAATCTAATTAATGTAGTAACGAAAAAAGTATCCCTTTTCCTTAATTTGGAATAATTGACATTGAATTAGCCTAATTGTGCCTTGGTTTAATTTTGTAATGTGTTTTACACATTCACATTAATCTAGGCCCCTTTTTAACAAAATGTATTTAATTTGTACCTTATTTATGGTGTTGTAAAGTGTTGTAGTACACTTTCACACTTAACTAGGGTTGCATTAATTAATTGTGGTTAATTGAGCTTAATTAGCCCCTTTAATTCAAATTTAAGCCGTATTAATGACACCTTATGAAGGATCTATCCCGACACTCAATAATCAAATTGCATAACATTAAATAAGATAAAATCAAGGTCCTAGAAAGTGTTGCTTGGACCCATTTTCCTTTAGTGGAAAATGGGTCCTCTCCACATACGACCCCCCTTTCTATGCATATTTGAGGTGGGTTTTTGATGTTCTTTCCACCCCCCAAAGCAAGGTCCTAAAAACTTGTGTTAGGACCCATTCGCCTTTAGTTCCAAATGGGTCCTCCTTGAGTGGTACACCCACTTTTGAATTTAATTTTGGCAAAATTCTAATGATTTTTAATTCTAGATCTAGTGTCAGCTTGAATTATTTGAATTTCAGGGTTAATCTCTAGATTTAGTACAAATATGGGGTTAATTCACATAGTTTCTCCTAGCAACTTTGAGTATTCATGCATTATAGAAAATTATTTTACAAGAGCATTACAAGAGCATTTGAAAGGCATTCAAGGGAAAATTAGTTAAGTTTTATTGTAGTAATTCAAGGTCATTTCATCATGTCAAAGGTATAATGCATTCATGCATATTGTTGAGCTAAGACAGTTGATGTAGCATTGAAGATCTACTTGCAAGCATTGCCTTACATCTTATTCAACATCAAGATCTACATTCTTCATGGCCACTTCATGTTAGTTTGTAGATTTACACTCGAAGACAACTTCCAAGGTATCAACTTTCCATTGTTTCATGTTCATGCTTCAATTTCATTATTTCATCATTTGGTTTAATTACCTAAAAGGGGTTTGACTAAGGCAAACCCTTTTTCACTAACAATCAACAATTTTTTCTTCTCTTGAATGTGTGTTTGCAAATTTCCAGGTTGAATATCAAGTGGAGAACAAGTTTGAAGCAAAATTATCAAAATTGTCAAGTTATGAAGCTATCATTCATAGTGCAAGAACACGGAAAGAAGGCTATAGTATTTTCTATAGGCTTTCAAGAGCTAAAAACGAAGGATTTGAGAGTGCAGGAATCGAGGAACATAACCTAGATCTTAGTTTCAAAAACCCTAATAGGGACCCATTTTCCACTAAAGGCGAATGAATCATTTGTGCCCTAAAAACAACCTTCTTGTAGCAAGGTACACATCAATTTGGGCTCTAAAAACTCCCCTCATAGTTGCTATAATAGTTAAGATTAGTTTCCAATTGTTTTTTAGGTATTTTGGCCCTCATAATTGCATGTTTTATAGTGGAAAGTAGGGGTTCATCATCTTGTTGACTCATTTTGATGCAAACCTCTATTTTTGTATGAAACATTAATGGTAAACCCGGCCTATTGAATATTGCAATTTTTTTATTTTGAAGTTTTTCATTGCATCCGAGGTTAGATCTTGTATTCATTTGCATTTAACTTACATTTAATTAGATCTCATTTAGGATTTCTTGCTTGAAATTCAAGCTTGCATCTCATTTAGGGTCTAAAATTGCATTGTTTTTCATTCTCTAAATATGAAAAAATACAAAAACAAATCAGTCACTTTGCATATCATTTAAATCTCATAAAATTTCTTTTGAAATTTAAAATAACAGTTCATTTCAAATTAAGTCTTTGCATTCATCATTTTATTGCATTTTCACATTGCATTTCTAGAAAACCTAAAATTGAAAGTTACTATCTCAGACTTGGAACTGAAATACATTGCAAAAACCTTGAAAATCATTCAAAAACAATTTAAAAACCTTAATCAAGGACACATTTTCCTTTACTAAAGAATGATTCCCTGATCAGGCTTGACCTGAACCTTTCTAGCATCTAAAAAGCATTAAGAATCAATTAGGAATCAACAGAAACATCTCAAAAATACTTAACTAGGACCCATTTTCCCTTACTAGCGAATGAGTCCCTATTAGATCCTAATCTACATTTTTTGGAAATTGAAATCACAGTTTTAGGCTTTTGTTTACTGCTGTTACTTTCTTATTTTAATTTTCTAATTTTTTATTTCATAAAATTCATTGCATCTAGCTTCATTTGCTTCATTTCAGTGCATTGTCAAAAATCAAAATTGCATTTACAACATTTCATTTTTAGTTTATTGCATTGTGTAGTCAGTAAATTGCATTGTTTAGAATCTAAAAATTACATTTCATTTTAGGTCATTGCATTGCCCCTTTCCATTTAGGGTTTTCACACTAGGTTTGTAACACTTGTATGAGATTTACAACTTGGTGTCATATTCACAATACTACTTTAAGATGTAGTTCAAGGCTCATGTCATCCTACAATATCTCACTCGTCGTGGATATTGGATTATCTAACTCTCTCTAATAGTGTTGATAATCAACCCTCTATGGCTCATAGTTTGCATACTTCATTTCTCATGACTTCACCCCCTGCAACCAATGTGCATGATGTTATAAACAAACTAGATGAACAACTAGAAAAATTACAAGATAATATCCTTAGTGAAAGCATAGACATTAGCATGGTTCCTATTATACAAGATCTAAGGAAAGTACTTAAAAATTGAAACAAAACACAAATTTTCTATAGCCTTAATTGCTTCTTTCATGAGTATTTGAACAAACAAGACAATAATAATATGCATTCCACAGTAAACCTTATTGAAGCTAGTGAAATGAAGAAATATGTGATGAATGTTGACACGGATGATGAAAACATGCAAGATATGAACGAAGAACAATTGATTGAAATGATAGCATTTATCGAAGCTAGACCTCATAAGGGCTCAACTAAGAAGCCTCTTAACATTTCTTTCTTGCAAAATGACATACTGAAATGTGTACTTGATGGAGTTCTTTACATAGCTGGCCAAATCAATGATAAGCCCACTAATGGGATATTGATTGATCCCATAGGTGGAGAGAATGTGGTCACTAAATAAATTATATTCATGCATGAACTCAAGATACATATAATAAACCAAAATTCATGGATCAAGACACATAATGGTTTTGCTTGTCCTACGATGGGCTCAATAGATCTCCCTTTAAAATTTGGACTGAAAACATTAACTGTCTCATTCACCATCATTCCACAATTGATCCAATTTCATGTGAAGCTAAGCTATCCATGGCTTCGCTCCATGAATTTTGTCCCTTCGGTTGTGTATAAATAACTAAATTTTCCATTTGGAAATGATATCTTTACTATGCATCATAGTGGATTTAATCCTACGTCGGCCCAAGGGAATTTTTCATTAGATTTATTTTGGCTCGAGCCTATGGAACCTATTAAACCTCATGAGGAATTCTTTTTCAAATCATATCAAAAGTTCAAAGAAAAGAAAATAGTAGAATTATCCCTTCGAAACATGCGCCAACCTATAACTAAACTATCTATCCTTGACAAAGCAATGATTGAACCAAAAGACCTTCTGAACATCCCAGAACAACCTATAGAAAGTCCTCCCACCCTTTCCTACAAGAGAGCACAAGATAATGCAAATAATCCTATTGTCCCTCCAAGAATTAAACAAGTTTACAAAGTTAAAGAGAAAGCAGTTGAACAACCTCATATTGTTTCTTTAATTTCTCCCAGGGAAAAGAAGGAACCCGTGATTGACAAACCCACTCTTACACAAACACAAATTGACAACAGATGGAAATGAAATCGAAATGCTAGAGAGTGTAGGCATAAACAATGTGCTATTTCTCATAGGTTACAAACTCAAGAAGACAAGAACAACATAGAAAATCAAAATTTGAACTTACCTGAAGCAATGCATGATGATCATATACCCTCACCACAACATAAACAAGAACATTTCATGGAAATTGTCATTCGACCTCTTGTTGTGATTAATATAGATGATGGCATTGACACTACAAAGATTGATGAACAAGTGGATGATGATTTGAATACATTTTTTTCTTCTTCTATGAGATTATATGAAAAATCTCCTAGAAAGAGTGTTGAACTTGGTGCTTCCCCTAGTTGAACACTTGCTCTTTTCCCTTTGGCTAGTTGTCTACCTTCCATTTATACCGACTAAGATTGGGATGCAGATGACCTACTTTAGGTTGAGTTGCATGTGCCTTACTATTATTTTTCTTTTTCATGTTTCTTTATGTGATTGTATGTGTGTAATGTGATCCCTAGTGATGTTTTGTTTGGTGTATCTCTCTCTCTCTTTGTGCATTCCTCTATATGTATCTACATTCTTCTCTATGTAGATTATGCATTTTTCATTTGTCTTGTGTTTTCCTTTTGGGGATGACGCAAGGCATCGAGAAATTTAGGTCTCTTCCATGTTGACCCAAAATCTTTTCTTTTATCTTTTCATTTGTCATGTGTTTTCCTTTTGGGGATGACGCAAGGCATCGAGACATTTAGGTCTCTTCCATGTTCACCCAAAAGGATTTTTCTTTGTTTTTGATCTCTTTGTGTCATTCTTCTAGTTCTATGAGTATTTGGGGTCAAATGATGACAGTTTTGAGATCTTATAAACAATAATGTAGCAAAGACATACTGACCCTGAATCCATAGATCCCTTATGTATTTCTGGGGGCAACCCTTCCTTCCTATTCTATGACGTTTCTTTATCTCATAAACATATGACTTGGCATAGGATTTTCCAAGGAAATATCTCATGTATTAGGAGAAAACATTGGCTACTTTAAAGAAATTTCTCACAGTAATGGTGCTAGCAACTCCTTTAAAGTGGGGGCATACATCGATGACATCTTTTAGCATATTTCTAAGCATAAAATCTCCCTTCATGGCATGATGGAAATGAGAGGCATCCCATAAGTGGTGGTCTGATATTCTTAACTTGTCCTCTCTTGGAGACATTAATCACAATGTTCCCTAAGAAGAAGACCTTACATGAACAAAGCAAAATCCCCTTTAACAAAAACTTATAAACAAGACATTCAAAAGAATACAAAAGCATAGTGTTGTGGTGCATTATTGAAGTTATCAAGAGCATAGCTTTGGTATGGTTAATATGATGAGAAGTCAACACATTGGAATGACTTTCTCATTGTACAGTGAGAAGCCGACACACTAGAATGACTTTCTCACTAAACCGCCTCGTTGGGACAACTCGTGCCTATTGGAAAAATTGAGGTTCCACTACCCCAATGTGAGCATACATGTTGGGACAACTCACCTAGTGGACAGACTGAATTTCCACTACCCCAGAGTGAGCAGTGTATGTTACAAACAAACAACCCCATTTCACATCGCGTTGGAAAGGTTCTGCTTGATCCTTTGTTTTCTTTATTTTTCTTGGCCTTTGACAAGGTATGGTTATGTATCTTTGTTATTGTTCCATACTATAGTGTCTTGAATGTCTACTTTAGTGTGAGTTTTTCCTGGGGGGAAACTCTCACTAAAGTCGAGGCAAAATGTAGTAACAGAAAAAGTATCCCTTTTCCTTAATTTGGAATAATTGACATTTAATTAGCCTAATTGTTCCTTGGTTTAATTTTGTAATGTGGTGTACACATTCACATTAATCTAGGGCCCCTTTTAACAAAATGTACTTAATTTGTGCCTTATTTATGGTGTTGTAAAGTGTTGTAGTACACTTTCACACTTAACTAGGGTTGCATTAATTAATTGTGGTTAATTGAGCTTATTAGCCCCTTTAATTCAAATTTAAGCCTT
The DNA here is from genome assembly GCA_007258455.2 of Sequoia sempervirens. Classification (NCBI taxonomy): domain Eukaryota; kingdom Viridiplantae; phylum Streptophyta; class Pinopsida; order Cupressales; family Cupressaceae; genus Sequoia; species Sequoia sempervirens. The sequence continues at coordinate 141,005 of VDFB02324106.1, read as the reverse complement.
ATTAATGACACCATTTGAAGGATCTATCCCGACACTCAATAATCAAATTACATAACATTAAATTTGTAAAAATCAAGGTCCTAGAAAGTGGTGCTTGCACCCATTCACCTTTAGTGGTGAATGGGTCCTCTCCACATAGGATCCCCCTTTCTATGCATATTTGAGGTGGGTTTTTTATGTTCTTTCCACCCCCCAAAGCAAGGTCTTGGAAACTTATGCTAGGACCCATTCATCTTTAGTGGTGAATGGTTCCTCCTTGAGTAGGACACCCATTTTTTAATTTAATTTTGGTGCAATTCTAATCATTTTTAATTCTAGATCTAGTGTTGGCTTGAATTGTTTGAATTTATGGGTTAATCTCTAGATTTAGTATAAATATGGGGTTAATTCACATAGTTTCTCCTACCAACTTTGAGTATTCATGCATTATAGAAAATTTGATTTTACAAGAGCATTAAAAGAGCATTTCAAAGGAATTCAAGGGTAGATTAGTGAAGTTTCATTGTAGCAATTCAAGGTCATTTCATTATGTCAAACGAATAATGCATTCACGCATGTTATTGAGCTAAGATAGTTGATGTAGCATTGAAGATCTACCTGCAAGCATTGTCATACATCTTATTCAAGATCAATATCTACATTCTTCATGGCCACTTCATGTTAGTTTGTAGATTTACACTCCAAGACAACTTCCAAGGTATCAACATTCCATTGTTTCATGGTCATGCTTTAATTTCATTATTTCATCATTTGGTTTAATTACCTAAAATGGGTTTGACTGAGGAAAACCCCTATTCACTAACAGTCAACAATGTTTTCTTCTCTTGAATTTGTGTTTACACATTTACAAGTTGAATATCAAGTGGAGAACAAGTTTGAAGTGCAATTTTCAAATTTGTCAAGTTACAAAGCTATCATTCATAGTGCGAGAACATGGAAAGAAGGCTATAGAATTTGCTACAAGTTTTCAGGAGCTGACAACCAAGGATTTGAGAGTGTAGCAATCAAGTAATAGAACCTAGATCTCAATTTCAGAAACCCTAACAAGGACCCATTCACTACTAAAGGTGAATGAGTCCTTTGTACCCTAAAAACAACCTTGTTGTAGTAAGGTATGCATCATTTTGGGCTTTAAAAACTCCCCTCATAGTTGCTATAATAGTTAGGATTAGATTTTTATTGTTATTTAGGCATTTTGGCCCTCATAATTGCATGTTTTATAGTGGAAAGTAGGGGTTCATCATCTTGTTGACTCATTTTGATGCAAACCCTCTATTTTTCCATGAAACAATTATATTAAACACTATTAAAACATATATCAACCAATAGTAATCAAGAACATGTGTGTTTTGACATGTGCAAATAACTTTAAAAATATTAAAAGATAAGTAAATTAGGCTATAACTTTCAAAAGTAAAGGCAATGTATGAATTGGATAAATAGGCTAAGATCATCTAGTATGATGTGTGCTAAGCATATAGATTAACATTCTAGTGTCTAATAGAATCAAGGGTGGAAACCCCTTGGCTAAAGAGAAAAAGGTTTGTACCTTAAAGATATAGAAATAAAACCTTAAAGATATCTAGGACACATATGAAGAAATAGAAATAAAACCTTAAAAGATATCTAGGACACATATGAAGAAATATGAATTATTTAGTAATGGGTCATAGTTTTGGGAATTGAAATATAGAAATAAAACCTTAAAGATATCTAGGACACATATGAAGAAATATGAATTATTTAGTAATGGGTCATAGTTTTGGGAATTGAAATTCAAGGTTTTAAGGCATGGCCCACCATTGTAGCTTGATGGATGACTATCTATCCTAGGGATTAGGAATGAGTATATATATAAAATCTCACAAACCCTAAAATGACTAAATACAAGTGACTTGAGCACATCATTTTAATACTAGAAATTCCAAATTTTGAAATTGGACTAGACACCTTTAGAAAAAGTATAAAAAATAGGGTACAAACACAACCAATAGTAATCTAAAATAAGATATTTGTTATGACATGTGGTGATAAATTTTAAAATATTAAAGGATAAGTAAATTAGGCCAATTTCCAAAGGTTAAATCAATGTTCTAAGTCGATAAATAGGCCTTAATGATCTAGTATCATATGTGCTAGGCATATATATTAACATTCTAGTGTCTAGTAGAATCAAGGATGGAAACTCCTTAGCTAAAGGGAGAGAGGTTAGTGCCTATGAGGGGACATAGAAATGAAACCTCAAAGATATCTAGGACACCCATAAAAAAATATGAATTTAGTAATGGGTCATAGTTCTAGGACTTAAGAAATTCAAGATTCCAAAGTATGGCTCGCCATTTGAGCTTGATGAATGACTATCTACCCCAAGGATTAGGAATGAGTAAAATATATATATAGATAAAAATTATATAATTTCACAAAAACCAAAATAATTAAATACAATTCACAAGTACATAATTATTTATAAAAAAAAGGTTTATCCTCTTAATGAAGGGGAAACTTGTAAGTTGAGAATCATCATACTTGAAAATTTTGTAGCTTTCTTTCTCCATAGAACTCCTTTTGTGTATTTTCTTCACTTGCTTGAATTCAAAAATAAAGATATGAGAGATTTCAATTAGACCATTTTTTACTAGAACATATTTCTAACTCATATGGCATCAATTGAAAGGGTTTCAACCAAAACACTTCCATTCAAAAGGATATTGATCGAAACACTTCCTAATTAAACTAAAAATTTCTTCAATCATAATTGATTTATTTAAAAATCTAAAAAAATACCCTTTTGTAGAGTTTGGAGTCTAAAATCTAAATATATATTTTTTAATATTTTGATTAATTTTAATATGATTTTTCAAAAAAATATTACAAGTATTTTTTTATAATCAACATTGATGTGGTTGATTAGAAAAAAAAATATATTAAAACATATTAAAAATTTTGAAAAATATGAACGTTCCACTAGATGAGAGAATTGTATCCATAAGGGTATAGCTTTTTTTAATGATAAAAAATAAACAAAATTTAATGTTTAATGAAGACTATACTATTATTGTGAAGTTTGACTTTAAAACATTATTACAAATAAATATTCTTTTTCTATGCACTAGATATATATATTGAAGTTAGCTATTTGGGTCTAAAAAATAAAAGGAAACAAAATTATTTTCTCTTTTCTTCTTAGTCCCATCATCCTCACTTTTATCTTTAGAAATTCAAAAAAAATCTCTTAAATTTAGTAAAATAATAATATCAAACTTATATATATATATCCATCTAGAGTTCTACATTTCATTAGGTTACATCATTTTGAAATTAAAAACATAAAGACTAGTTTTATGTGGTTTAAGTTGAAAATTTATATTTGTGTTTCCCATTTCCTTTATAAAATTGTGATACTAGTATGTGCTTTTACCCCCTTAGTTTTAAAACATGTTGACCCACAAGTTTCATGTTGTAATTAAATTTTATTGATAAAGGGTTAACATGCTTCCAATATCCACTTGAATTCCATGTAGCTAAAAACAAGAATAACACCCCTAATAATGAAGATCACTCTACAATTAAAAATTCCATAAATAAGCCCTTATTGACCCAAATAAAAAAATTCAAAGGTGGCATTATTCCTTTTCTCAAATAAAAATTTCTTATATAACAATGAATCTTGACAAATCATCTAGTCCTAGGTCATTAATAAGGGTAGTAAATTATTTTTAGTGAATCCATAACCCTAAGATAGTCATCTAATATAATTCTTCCTAAATTATAATTTTATATTGTAGATTTTATAATTTCTATCACTCATGTATATTTTTTAGCAACCCATAACTTTGACCATTTTATCATACTAATCATATTTCTCATGGTATGATTCCATCCTTTTAGGACCTCTCCTTTTTCAATCTTCTCTAAAGATTATACAAGCATAGCAATAAATTAAGAAAATGGAGTCATTGACATCATTGATCAAAAATTTATATTAGTAGCATGTTGCAATAGATTCATCTGTTATAGTTCATCTTCTTCTTCATCTTCTTCCATGGCAATCTCTCTATGAGGAAATTATTCTTAGTGAATCTTTTGCTTCATGACAGGGCATGTGTTCAAAATTAGAAGAATGAAATTGTTAAGGTTATAAAATAAATCAAGATAATGAAGTATTCATCTTCATAACAATAATCATTTTATTTTCATATCATCACATTTTTAACTATAACTACCTTAGGATTGGATAGCATAATTATAAATTGGATGGTTCATTATTCATTTTTCATTTTTCTTGAAATCAAAACACACACCAAAATATTATCAATTTTTTTAAGAAATCATTCATGTTTTTTCAATATTAAATTATAACAATGACATTGTACATTAAGAATATTCAAAATATTTTTTTTTCTTTGAGGATTTGGTGCTACTTTGTGAGGCCTCCATGAAATTTCCTATTTTTATCTTTATTTATAGCTATGACTATCTGGAAGTCTATTTTTTGTGAACAAATAAAATATTTAATCCTTTCAACCCCTCCCTTCCACAAAAAAAAAGGAATCTAAACAAAATATTAGCACCATCCTATATTGGGGTTAGATGGATTTCCTAATTTTTTATCTTTTCTAAGCTACACACTAGATAATATTATGTTTTTGTCTTTTCTATGTTTTAACAAGTTTCAATTCTACTACTATAAATATAAAAAATAAAATTTCATAAATTTCCCCTTTTTTGGTTAAGCTAATTGAAAGAGAAAGAGATATAGATTGATAACTAGAAATAAGTGCCATGTAGTGGCTAGTACTTGCCTTAATAGTATTGTAATTATTATTTTTAGATTTGATAAAAATTAAATGTAAGTTTTATTAATGCGAATAAAAATGAATATAAGTTTTGTTAATTATATTTGTTTAGTATTGTCAATTAGTTATTTTAATGACCTAGTTCCATAACCCTAACTCATACACTAACTCTAATTCTATCCCTAATCCTAACCCTAACCCTATCCCTAATTCTAACCCTAACAATAAATTTTAAACCATTATCTTAAACCTAGACCTATCTCTAACCCTAACTATGTGTTGATGCAAAAAAAATTGGCAAGGTAACAGCCCTTTGTGAGAAACTTAGTTTATGGGGGACTTATTGTGCTAAACTGAGTGATCTTCAATTTTTTAAAGAAACCAGCTTCTTCTGTAATTGGGGTTTTGGAATGGGAAAAGGAAGCATGTATAAAATTAAAGGATCTAACTAAGGCAATATGCCAGAATTTAGATAAAAGGCACAATAAACCTATCTTTTGGATATGATCTAAGGGCCTGCTCAACAATTTACCATGTCCTAGAATAATAGAAATTAAATATTGAATCATGAACAACTCATTTAATGACATAAAATAATTTTCACACCCTTTTATTGAAAAGAGGAGTTGAAAGACATGATATAAACCAGCAAATTTGTATTCAAATTATAGAAGTTCAAAAAATAAACCATTCAAACAATAATGGCATAGTATAAAGTTTATCAATAGCATAAGAAAACAAAGAGGCTGAAAAATGGCACAATCTGTGAGTTCTTGCAATAATCTAAACAATAAAAAGGCCTAGTATCTCTCTAAAATCCTGTAATTCTTGAAACTATAGAACTAGGAACATGTAACATGTAATCTTCGAAACCCTATTTAGAAGCAAAGAGCAGTATATATAGTGAGTCTTCCATTGCCTAACAAGCAATAACTAAAAAGATTTTGAATCCTGAGCAATGATGTAGCAGCAATGATTCACTTGGTCGTTGCAACAGAAAAATATTTGGGCCATAGAATTTGGTCACCTCCCATCTAGGTGCATTCTATGCGAATGATGGTAGTGATCTCATGCAATCAAGTGTCACCACTCAATATAGGCAGTTAGAACATGTGGTAGCATTTTACAGCCTATAGTTCACTCCATCCTATGTTGGAGAAGCATTCATAAGGAGACAGATGGCAACATGGCGCAACCTATGGTTTATTCTCCCCTCCCTTCGTTGGAAGCTTGCATTGAGGTGACACGTAGCAGCAATGTTTACTATAGATGCTACTTGTGGGACCCACCAAATCTTTATGCCAATGGGAGATACGTGGAAAATGGGTGAGGCCCAACAAGGAAGTGAAGGGAAGTAGCTAAGATAGCTCATGGTGAAGACACGTTCGAGCATAGCAGGGGCCAGTAAAAGAGAAAAGGAGAGAATTCCCTCAGAGAGTGCTGAGTCGACATGTGGTGGAGGCCGTGGGAATTTATCAAAAAGGGTCGATGATGTTCATTGAAGCCATGGGTCAGTACTTAGCAAAAAATAAAGCCTGAAGGGAGCATGGTGAATTTCATATTCACAGCTTCTAGTGACTATCAGGGGTGTTTCGCTTGAGGAACGTGGAACCCAAAATTTTCTCTAGTTCGCAGACCAGAGTGCCATCCATTGGGCAATAGAATTAGAGCTTGGAAAGGGATGCTTGCAAGGGTGGCCAGTCATCCTCAGATGGTCTTGCCATATTCCACAAATTTTCTTGTGCTTCACCTAGGTTAAGCATTTCTTTATAAGGCAGCGCCTTAGGTAAACGGAACCCTACCTTGCAATGGAAAATTAGTTGTGCAAGAGGATGAATGACACCTTCAATGTTTGATGTAGTAGGAGGCTGGCTGAAATCCTCGAAAATGGCTAGGTCCTACTTTTTTTCTTTAATCCTTTGTACAATTTTCTTGGTTGTGGCAATCGACCCATCTTCAAGAAACGGGGATAGCAGGCCCTTTTCAGCTAGTCAGGAGAAATTTTCCTACATGCCATCTATAATCTTATTCAAAGTAGTTATGCAAGCATTAGTTCATAGGAAGGTCGAGTGGCAATAAATGAACTTGTTTTTCATTTAGGCAGCAACATCTCGATCTTCAATTTCTACCTCTACCAGGTCTTCATCAAAGACCATGTATAGCTTGCTTAGCAAACTCTTGGCTTCATGAACCTTGTCTGTAATGAACCATGAGAATTGCTCAATTGTTTCGAGAACCTCTTGGCTCAATTTTGTTTCCTTCAAGATGAATTGGAGTGTTGGTTGCAGTGTTAGGAAGAAGGCCTTAACCTTTTCCCAGTATGAAATGTATAGCAATTGAGCTACTGGGATGAGGTCTAGTTGCATAGCGGGGGCCTGGGGAGCGCTCTTTAGATGGGAAATCTCTACATCCTTTGAACTAAACTCCTTTGTTAATTCTGCAATTCTCTTTTTTGCAGATACAAGTTACTCCCTGAGGCTACTTAGTTATGTATACTAGTTCTCCTTGACTCGGGTGTGGTTTTCCAACTCTATGTTAAGAGAGGACTTCGTCTCTTGGAGCTCTTTTTCTGATTGGCCCTTTCGGCCTTCAAAGTCTATTTGATTCTTTTCTAATTTCTGCTCATGTTGAACACGCTGAGCTACTAACTCTACTTCTTTTTCTTGCAATTTTTTTCTAATCAGGGCCAATTGGCTTTGATATTCCTGGCTCTTTGCCTGCAGCTCGTTGATCAAGATGGGATCGACAAATTGGGATTTCTTGAGTTCTTCCTGGAGTTTTCTCCACTCCAACTCTTATGCATGTGCTTTCTCTAATAAGCGTGCAACTTTTGCTTCTAGTGATATCTCCCTTGTCTCCAGGAAACTAACCCTTTCCTTCACAAGCTTCAACTGCTCCTCCTTTTTCTTTAGCTGATGACCAGACTTGAGGAAGTTTGTTGTCACCAACCGCTACATTTCCTCCATGAATTCTACCTTGTCTTGTGGTTGGGCCACATTCAAATCGAGTCCCACGACCAACATGTTGTAATCATTTGGTAGCATCTCCCCTTGGAGTTTGGTAGTGTTTGGGTACATGGTGGAAAAACTAAGCATTCCTTGTGCCTCATTGTACACAGTATACACTTTTGGCTCTACATCCCTTATTTCATCCAGGTTAGCCTTTTTCTTTTGCATTCTGAGAGCTCACACTTGCTTTGTGGCTTCTCTTTGGGCTATGAATTCATATGGCAACTGAACTAGCCCACTTGCAAAGGGTGCACCAGGAGGTAGGAAAAAAGGGAATGTAAGTGTGGCAAGCCCCTGCATTTTCTTCTTCTAGAGAGTAATAGTTTGTGAGGAGAAATAAGGGACTTGTCAAGGTTTCATTTTCAAACTGACAGAAGGGCTCATTGATTGCCGCGGTCATGGAGTATTCATTGTAGAGTCCATTTGCTAGGAATATTTGGTTAGACCTGAGGTAGCAGTAGCAATGGGGGTACTAATGGTGGTTGAACCTTCAAAAAGGGAGGTGAGGAGAGATTGAGTAGCGGTAGCTGGTGTTAAGGTTCACAAAAGCGTTAAGGTAGACGGCCCTGTCTGGGTGAATTGGGAGAAACCTCCCACAAACATTGTGGTAGGGGTAGAGAAGGTAGGGCCAACACTTATAGTGAGGTGTTGCAGGAATGGCAAAGGATACTAAAGATTGATAAGTGAGAAAGGAAGGAGCGAACATTACCTAATGACTAGATGTGGACGGTGCTCTACTTATTGTTGGCTCCTCACTTACTTTGAACCCCTGGCTTTTTGTGAGCACTTGGCACATGGTAGACTCATGTGAACCTTCTCCTAGTATAGCTTTCGTGTGCTATCATTTAGGGGCAGGGAGTCTCTGATCTCCACAGTCTTTGGTTGTTGCTGTTAGGACCCTCTTGTCAATTTTGAGGCCCAAGTGAGTGTCTACAAGGCTCTTAATATATTTAGTCATGCATTTGAAGCAACATAGGAAGGCTTCCCTATGGACTTCTTCTTTTTCTAAGTGGAGGACGTCAATGTATCGACTTCCTCCTCTGCCTGCTCTTTTTTACCGGATTCATTACCTCTACTAGCACTTGAGTCAGAAGCAGGATGCTCCTCATCCCACAGCTTGTCAAACTCTTCATCATCTGGCATGCTTTCATAAGGTGCATCAAGTTTTTTTGTCTCTTGGCGATACACCTAGAAGGCTCTAATCCTTTCTATACTCCATTCTTCTTCTTTTCTCAACCTATTGAATAGAGATTTTTCCATTTTGTAGTTCTCATCACAATCTGCCATGTAGTGAAGTAGAATCTATGCCATGGCGGCATGTTGTCCTCTGTGGGAATATGAATCAGGTCAACCAATAATTCATCTTCATCCTCCAACAGGCTATGCCTCTTTTCCCAATAAGGCTGAGAACTGTGAGTTACCTTGATATGCTCATAGGGTAGATAATTGAAAGGGTTGTAATCCCATTTTTCACAGATCATTACCAACCCTAGATGAGCCAACTTATCCTGCAATAGTAGATGTGTCTGCTTCTTTTTCATGGCCACTGTTTTGAAGCTTTACGGATAGATGAGAATCCCTTCCTCTTGGCTTTTCCACTGCATAAGCTAATATCAATAATTCATGTCTGCCAAAAGATTTCAAGGGACAACACTCGATTAGTAACACATGTTAGAAGGAAAAATCGTTCCTCGGTGAAGTCTCACATTCGGATGAATGTAAAATCCACTCTAAAAAACCAATCACATCTAGGGATGAATTTTTGCATATACTCTGTCTACGTCAATGTGAGCCAATTAATACCATCCTCCCCTTGCAAATCTTGCAAAAGTGGAGTCAAGAAATAATCCAAAAATGCATAATAGTCAAAAGTGGAAGAGAGGAGAGGAGTCCAGATATAAACCAGTTTTCTTTTGTTCTTTTCGTCAAAAATAGATAACTTCACCCGCTTATCAAAGAAATTAGGGTTTTGATGCAAAAACATATGGGCAAGATAGGAAGGAAATCTAAACTTCCACTCAACTTCGTAATTGTTAATTTTCTCTATCATTTTCTTTGCAAGGTATTCTACAAAGTCATACCAGAAGTAAGATTGTTGCCTACGAAATTGGAAATTTGGGCCCAATTGAGACATGTGCACCTCTTGTTCAATGTCTAGATTGAAAACAAATGCCATCATTGAAAAGGAATCTTGCAAATTTGTTTTGAAAGTGTCGTGTTGAACCAGAATTCTTGGTGGCTTCCCCTACTTTGCTTCAACCCTTTGGGTTTCTTTGTTATAAAATTCTAGAGCCTTATCCCTGGTGTTCCATATATGTTCCCCCTTTTTAGGAGTGAATGCTTCTATTTTCATCCCTCTTTGCGTATGACCAGGAATACACAACATATTTTGGATGGCTCCCAGAGTGATATTAACTAACAGAGTCCAACCCTCAATAGTGTTGGTGCCTGGGTTGAAACGCTTAATGGTTGCATCAACTAATTCTGGGCAGTAGTGCACAGATGGGACCATATATTGTGGAAGCCCACCGAACCATATTTTCTCTACCGTCGACATTATCTTTTTGGATATCTCCATTCTTTCACAGGCTAATTCCCTCAATCCTTTAGGGTTCTTTGCAAGAAAGGGATCATGAATATTATCCCAATCCTCCTGAATTAAGTTATGGTCTCTGTAGCTTTTGGGCTTCTTTGGCTCCTTTGTGTTTTCCCACTTTGGCTTGTCAGGAATACCTGGTGTGGGATAAAAAAAAATTCAAAGATATTGATGACTAGTGCTCCTCGCATGGCTTTAAATAAGCTTCTCGTTGCCCCTCCCTTTACTTCTTGGCTTGAACTTTCTACCATTTTTTCTTTGCGGGAAGCTTTTGCTTAGCTTGAATTTTTCTACAATTTTACGTCGGCTCTGGCTGCGCACTAGAAATTGCTTTTTGCTCTGGGCAGCATATTTAAAAAGACCTTTTAAGTACTTAAATATTTTGCATGCAATATAGAGCTATTTTTCCTCAAGGTGGTAGATGGGAGTTACCTTTTTGCATTTAATTTGGCATGTATTGCCAACCTTTTGGCTTGTGTGAGATGAATCACTTGCCATTTTGATTTGACAAGAATTCATAATTACAATTAGCAATTGTATTGTACTATGCAATTTTCTTGGAACTTGAGTTGATGCTTTGCTAGCGGCTTAAGCATTCGTATGTGTTGGCAATTAATATCCCAAAAGGAATGATTAAGCCAAAGATGCAATCAGTGTTTGAAAAGATATGATTTATTCCTTGGAATAAGCAAAACACATGGAGAATGACACCTCATTCTTTGGCCATGCATAACACCACCAATTTTTGCCACCGGCTTAGGCTAATTAATTAGCCCTTATTAGTTTTGCACACAGCAAGTCGTACTTAGTAGACGCAATTGGGTGGGCAATTCAAGCAAGCTCAAGCATAGCTTTCAAGTTGGTACTTGATTAGCATCACGTTTATAGTAAGTCGATTACCACATATTTCCTCGCTTTTTCTATAAATAGGCACCTAAGCAGTAGTGAAATCACACTTAGTGATTTGAGAAAAATTGGTAGTAGGTAATTGGTTTGGTAGTTTATCATTAGCAGTGTGTAGTATTTTCATAGGCTAGACTTAGGCACTTTGCAGAGATAGTTTCAGGATAGTTGCAGAAGGATCGCCAGCATGAATACCCCAATTAGGCTAGTGTGTCATAAATCTCAAACTGCTTTCTTAAGTGAGATTTCTACTAAGTGTTTGAAGAGGATGAAGAAGAACAAGCACTCACTGGCTATTATATAAATGAAATGGGTTATGGGATGGGATTGCATCAAATACGTGGACAAGTATCAAGTTAACACTAATGTGTGCTTGCACTTTGTCACCTCCATGTTGGATATTCAAATTCCCAAGCCTCTGATTCTTTGTCTTGTGAAAGAAATATTTCCCAAGAAGTACCTTAATGGCCTCAAAGACATAGTGACAAATGTTGCATATGGTGGAGGCATACCAACCGCGAGTGACCTATGGAGGTTCATAGAAGAGGATGTGGTTGTACTGTGGCTACCATTTTTGAGTGGCTTTCACCTCTAGTCACAAGATGAGCACTGCCAAAGGGTCACTCGAGCCTGCCACTTTCTTTTTCACATCTACAACGTGGTGTAATTCTACGACATCGACTGGTATACGAACTTCAGGAACCTTGTGTTCCCTCCGCCTCTGGTTGTTTCTCCTATTAATGATATTGTTGATGATGATGATGCCCCTATGGATGAAGATATTGTGGACGTTGTTGTTGATGCATCCATTTCTGCTACCCATGTTGTGGACTGAAAAACTCTATGTTCTTCTTTTTTCCTTTTAAACTCATAGCAATTAGTCCATTTTTTGTATACATGCCTGAAAAAAAAAAAATTGTAAAATATATGAAAGAAGTAGAATAGAACTATATACTCTGAAAGTGTGGCCTTTGAGCCATTTGACAATGTAAATATCAAAGCATATATATAATGAAAATATATCTTTATATAATCATCTTGTTGTCTACTTTTAGATTTTGCAACTAGGTCATCTTTTCCTTTTCAACATGTATGTATCAATTATGCATGTGGGTGTTTAATTTTTTTGTTCTTTTCAACTACAAGTTTATTTCCTTACTCTTTGTAGTTAATGGGTTACTTTTTCCTTTCCGCCTTGAACCATAGAATAAATAAAAAGACCAGCCAACAAAACAAAAGGGAAAGAAGGAAAAAGCACTATAGACATATTTACATCAGTACAATAAGAAAGCTTAATTAAATAATTTAAGGTGAATTTCATTGACCACAATTCCCAGCGCTTCTTTTTCCATAGTTTCTAACTCATATGCATTATGTTTTTTGCATTGAATTATTCTGAACGGGCCTTCCCAAATTTTGTCAAACTTTTTGTGCTGACCCGACTTCGCAACTCTTTCATTAAATTTTAGCACTAAGTCTATGTACTTTATACCTTGGTCAGGCGCTTTCTTGTCAAACCACCTTTTAACCGCTTGTTTGTGGTTATTCATGGTTGTTAGGGACTTTTCCCTTTTCTCTTGTACTTATAGCAACTCAACTAATTATACCTCCATTGCGCTATTTTGTTCCACCTCGAGAGATTTTAGAAATTGCAGCGCTGGAATCTCCATAGAGATAGGCAATAGCGCCTCTTTTCCATATACTAACTCGTGCGGTGAAGTCTTGAGGACTTGCTTAGGAGTGATGTGATCCGCCCAGAGCATTGTTTGAAGGTTTTTATGCCATTCTCTTTGGTACTCTGACCCGATTCTTTTGAGGAGTCAAACCAAATTCTTGTTTGTCAACTTGGCTAAATCGTTCTCATGCGGGTAGTAGTTTGATGATGTTTTAAGGAATATACCATGTGTAAGTGTGAATTGACTTACCTTAGAGCCCAGGAAAGCTTTAGCATTGTTGGAGATGATAGTTTTGGTCAAGCCGAATCTTGTCACCTATTCCTCTAGGAAGTCCACTATCTCTGCCTCTATCGCATTCTTTAGTGGCACGGCTTCAGTCCACCTTGTGAAGTAGTCTGTGGTCGTTAAGATCCATTTATGTCCTACGCTAGAGGCTGGGTTGATCATTTCAATGAAGTTCAAGCCCCATTGTGTGAACAACTCATCAACCACTATCAAAGTGAGAGGCATTACAGAATTCTTTCTTCTTCCTATGAAGAACTGGCATTCCTTGCAAGTTTTCACCAAGGAGTAGGAATCATTGAATAGTTTTGGTCAAAATTATCCTGCACACATGATTTTGATGGCGGTTGTCTTTGCAGATAAATGCCCGCCCACGCGACTATTGTGGTAAGTGTTGAGGATCCTTTTTGCTTGCTCTATGGTAACACACTGCAATAGAATGTCGTTAAAATTTATTTTGAATAGGATCCCTTCAATAAGTGTGTATCTGATGTTTTGCAATCAATAGAGTCTCCTCTTTTGAGAGGGAAGGCCTACGGATACTTTCATGTGTGCATAAATCTTACTCTGTCAGCCAGCCAATAACTTTTGGACTCTAACTCGTTCCTTAGGACTAGCTCCGGCTGCTCTTCTTTGGTGGCCATTTCTTCATCATGCGCAAGATATTTGCACAGTCCTCTTCCCTGAATGACCTTTGTAGGCTTAACCTCAATGTCATATTTGAGAATCTTGGTGATCCAATTGGCTCTTTTCTTGGTGATTTATCCTTTCATGATGTATTCATGCACACTAGAATGTGTGACATAAGCAATCACCTTATTGCAACATATTAAGTGTCAAAACTTCTTGAGCCCCTTAACTATTGCAAATGGTTGCCTCTTTATAAAGTTGTAGTTTGTCTCATATTCCTTTAGGGTCCAGGAGTGAAATGCTATTAGATGTTCTCCCTTTGCTTCTTCATCTTTTTGATTTAAGATAGTAGCAATGTTGGACTTGCTACTGAATACATACATTATGAAGTCCTTTGATAAATCTAGATTGACCAGAATAGGAGCGGAGGAAATAGCATCCTTGACTCTCTCAAAGGCTTCTTTGGCTTCTTTGGTCCATTTAAATGTTTGATCTTTTTTCAGCATCAGGCTGATTGGCCTAATTATTCCTACATATGTAGTCACCTTTGTCTGCTACAAAAATTCATTTGTCATTTCTTGCATTGTCACAATCAAAAATATTCTTGAGAGTGCCAAATCCTTTTGGAATCTTGTTGGATTTCAGCTGAATAATTTGTCCTTCATAAGCTTTAGTGATCTTTGGTTGGAGTTGATCAGAAATTTCTCTCGATTGTTGGATGAATGAGGAAATGTGTTCATCACTTTCAAACACTTGCCAGCTTTGGTCATTGTCTGGAATGGTTGGTTGGACTATCACTCGTATAGAGTGTTTCTTATGAATGAGGTTAGAGGGAGGATCAAACTGGGATCCGATTCATGCCATGCAGTCTGCATCTATATTTTGTTCTTGGGGCACTGTCTGAATGTTGAAGGCTTCAAATCCCTCAATCAAGTCCCAAACTCGGTGCCTATAAGATTGCATGCAGACATTCTTGGCCATAGAAATTCCTTAGACTTGATTGACTACTAGCTCAGAATCTTCAAACACCATTAATTGCTTAATTCCCATCCATTCCACAAGGCTGATACCTTGCACTAGTCCTTCATATTTAGCTTCATTGTTTGAGCAAGCGAACTGGAAGCAAAAATACCTCAGTGTCTTTTCATTCTATGGGGACATTAAACAAATCCCAGCTCCTGCGCCATTTTTGCATCTTGCTCCATTGAAATGCAGTGTCCATAACTCTAAGGTTTGACTACTCTCTAGTTTTTTTATGACCTTCGGGAGCACTACATCTTCATCGTAGATGACATAGGTGCCCAACCTAGTGGCATGGTAGTTTATGAAAGGATCAATATCCATATGTTCGCTCAATAGAACATCTTCTTGATCGGTATGATCTCCGGTCACTTTTTCATCTTCTAGTAGCTCAGCGCAATACATTTCTTGCTTGGTAATAGAAGTATGAGCAACCTCAAATTTGATCATGGCTTCATTGGCCACATGTTTTGAATGCATAGCTTCAAATTCTATCTTCATTTTTTCACCATACTTGGTCTTGAGGATCATATGTGACCAATCCAGGGATAGGTATATGCCCAACTTTGAAGGAAATTCTTGGGATAGATAGAGGCCAAACATGGGGGGAACATCTATGATCATAGTGTCTTGCAATACTATGATGCTAAGGTAGGAGAATAGAGTCAGGGGAAGATCCTTAATGAGACCGACAGTTTCAACTTTATTCCCATCAAGTTGCATAACCCCCTTTTTTAAGGGTTTGAAGCTGAGTCCTAAGGCCTCTGCTATTTGTTTTGACATAACTGTGGTGCTATCATCGAATTCAATCATGGCATTGTATAATAACTTCTCTCCCACAATAATCATTGGGAAGAAGGGTTTGGGTTTTAGGTTATCTTTTACCTCAGTAGGAGCTTCCACTGCATCATTTGTGAGAACCTTGGCAGGAGGCGATTGATCAATAGCCTTTCCTTTGAGCAATTGCTCCTTTGGTTTAGTGCTTGGATCCTCCCGAAGTGCCTTTTGTATTAATGTCTTCTATTCTGGAATAGCTAATATATCCCAAAGAGACACATTAGTGGATGATTTTTTAGCTATTCCACCATGTTGAAGGGTGGCGGATTTGGAGGTTTCTGCTCTTCTTCTCTTGTTATAACAATTTCCTTCTACAGCGAGCATTGTGGCACCATGGCAGAGGTACTAGGCACTTGGTTAGAAGCACTTTTAAATTGTGGACTGACAAGTTGCAGGGAAACCGGTTCACCCATCTCCTATTCGAGCAGGTGTTGTAATCGGATTCTACTTGTGATGTTTTAGATGAGGATGCATCATTAGCAAACACTACTTCCTCTTCCTCCATCCATGAGAAGAGTGTGTGATCAAGAGTGGTGTCCACTTATTCTAGTGGCATCCCTTGCATATGTGTGGTGAACACCGCATTATCCATTTGCGAAGAGGTATACACATAGCTTTTGGGATCTAACATTGTACCTTGGCTGCACTGCTTCGCCACCTTTTGTTGTAGGTTGTTACATGGACAATTTTGAGGCATATGTGATCACCACAAGAGAAACACCAGGGATTTATGTTGTCTACTAAATTATTCTACCCCACGGTTATCTCTCTGCTCTAGCTTATATTGGTGATTTGCAGTAGAGTGGGTACTGACACTACTTGATTTGTTGTTTGTGTCTGCAGATTTGTGTGAGCGCCTCCTTGGAACTAGTTTTTTTGGTAAGAGGTCCTTCCACCTTGATAATTTTGATAGGTTAGCTTTAGAGGTATGGTTTGGTTGTGCTTGATAACAGTTATCTCGTTGGCCATATGTCACAAAATTTTCTTGACGTCACTCATATCCTCCTTCAAAGAACCAAATGTAGAAGCAACATTTTATGACGCACTCATATATGTGTACATAGATTGGGTAGGAGTCAACATGCTAGTAGAAGGAATCTCCTAAGCAGGAACTGATATTTCTAGAAATATAGGAATGATGGGTCAAGGTGGCAACTTTCTAGCATTTATCAAATTGTTCTCCGCCTTGACAATGATGTTATATGTAACTGGTAGTGTGGTTCTACCGAGAGACTGGATCATCATGGAAATTCCAGGGTTGATAGATTTCAAGTATAACATAAATGTCAAATCAAGTAGTGGGTGGATATCAACTTGAATCCTCTACCAGCTTGCATGGAACCGGTCATTGAAGTTATCCATGGCTTCGTGTGGGGCCCACTTTATGACCGACAGCTGATAATATAGTGAGAATCATTCTCCTTCATTTGAAAATCTCTGGTAGAAAGGATCTTTGAGCTCATCCTAGGTATTGAGAGTGTTTGCTTGGAGTGTGCGGTACCAATCCAACACCTTGCCTCTGAAAGAGGTGGCAAGCAACCTTAGCACTATATGTTGGTCTATAATGCCATGTACCAGACATACATCTGCAACATCTTGTAGATGTTTGGATGGTGTCCTTGAGCCATCTCTGGTGAATTTAGGTATAGCTTTTAGAGCAGAAACTGGGATAGCGACCCAAATGGCAGGCGCTACTGGTGCTACAAGAGGACTTCTAGTGTCCCATGCCACATAATTTCTATTAGTAGTAGGCAACATGGTTAGCGAAAAGGACAGAGGAAGCGAAAAGTTCACTAATTGGGTCGCGAGTTGAACTATCCCTAGTGGTGGTATTAATAAACCAAGATTATTTGTTGTTTGGGACCTAGTAACAGGCTAATGGCTCATACACCCTTCTAAGAATTAGATTCATTTAAGTGCAGTCCCACCGGGTGTGCCAAGAAAAATAAAAACTATTGATGCCAAAAATTGGCAAGGTAACAACCCTTTGTGGGAAACTCGGTTTATGGGGGACTTATTGTGCTAAACTAAGTGACCTCCATATTTTTAAAGAAGTTGGCTTCTTCTATAATTGGGGTTTTGTAATAGGAAAAGGAAGCAGATATAAAAATAAAGGATCTAACTAAGGCGATATGCCATAATTTAGATAAAAGGCATGATAAACCTATCTTTTGGATATGATTTAAGGCCCGCTCAAAAATTTATCATGTCCTAGAATAACAAAAATTAAAGATTGAAGCATGAATATATCATTTAATGACATAAAATAATTTTTACACCCATTTACTGAAAAGAGGAGTCAAAAGATATGATCTAAACCAGCAAACTTGCATTCAAATTATAGAAGTTTGGAAAATAAACCATTCAAACAATAATGGCATAGTATAAAGTTTATCAATAGCATAAGAAAATAGAGAGGTCAAACAATGGCACAGTCTATGAGTTCTTGCAATAATCTAAACAATAAAAAGGTCTGGTGTCTCTCTAAAATCATGTAATTCTTGAACCTATAGAACTAGGAACATGTAACATGTAATCTTCAAACCCCTATTTAGAAGCAAAGAGAAATATATATAGTGAGCCTTCCTTCATCTAGTGAGTAGTAACTGAAAAGATTATGAATCCTGAGCAATGATGTAGCAGCAATGATTCACTTGGTCATTGCAATAGAAAAATATTCGGGCCATAGCATTTGGTCACTTCCCATCTAGGTGCATTCCTTGTGAATAATGGAAGTGGTCTCATGCAAACAAGTGTCGCCACTCAGTACAGGCAGTTAGAACACATGGCAGCATCTCATAGCCTATAGTTCACTCCATCCTATGTTGAAGAAGCATCTATAAGGAGACGGATGGTAGCATGGCACAAGTTGTGGTTCATTCTCCCCTCCCTTAATTGAAATCTTGCACTAGGGTGACACGTAGCAGCAATGTTTACTATAGATGTTGCTTGTGGGACCTACCAAATCTTTAAGCCAATGGGAGTTGCATGGCAAGTGGGTGAGGCTTGATGAGGAAGTGAAGGAGAGTAGCTAAGATAGCTTGTGGTGAAGACACGTGGGAGCATAGCGGGGGCCGATAAAAGAGAAAATGAGAGAATTCCCTCAGAGAGCACTAAGTAGACATGTGGCAAAGACCGTGCGCATTTATCAAAAAGGGTTGATGATGTTCATTGAAGGCATGGGCCGATACTTAGCAAAAAACAAAAACCGAAGGGAACATGGTGAATTTTGTATTCACACTATGATCGTAACACTATCCATAACTATAAACCTATTTTTTATCACAAATTTTAAATAAATATCATATTTAATAAATTTTATATTACGAATTATTATATATTAAATAAATTTTATAAATAAAATAAATATAATATATACTAAAAATCATTAAAAGTTAGATATTACATGTTGACAATGTTTCTTCTCTTATTATTAATATAAAATTGTTATATATTAAAATTATTATTTATTACAAATTGTTTATTTTTAATTTAATATATATATATTAAAAAAATAAATATATTATATTAAATTATCAGATTTGATTCATAGTAGACACAAGTGCAACTATATCTCTTCATTCAAATCAATAACTTTTAAATATTAATGAATCAATTATTATAGATGGTATGATTTTTTAGAAGTCCATGAATGATAGAGTAAACACTTCTAGATTAAACTATCTATGCTATTTTGAATTGACATTTTGAACCACACTAAATGATTCATCATAGAAAGAGGATAATGAAGAATATGATTGTAGAAATGACCTTAAGAAGAGTTAAGTGGTGGGAGAGAGTAGAGAAGGAGGAGATTTAAAAATGAAGTAAAAGTGAAAATAGGAAAAAAAATGATGAAGATATAATAGAAGAATGAATAATATAGTAATATGATATAACACAAATAAATGGATCAAAAAAGGTTAAAGTTAAATGTCTAAATCAATGAATAAATAATTCTAATGACCTTACCCCAACCCTAACTCAATGATTCATCATAGGAAGAGGATAATGAAAAATATGATTGTATAAATGACCTTAAGAAGAGTTAAGTGGTGAGAGAGGGTAGGGAGGGAGGAGATTGAAAGTGAAGTAAAAGTGAAAATAGGCAAAAAAAATGATTAAGACATAATAGAAGAATGAATAATATAATAATATGATATAACACAAATAAATGGATCAAAAAAGGTTAAAATTTAAATGTCTCAAACAGTGAATAAATAATTCTAAGAGAATTATGTATAACAAAATGATTGAAGAATAGTTACCAAAATTATTAAATGAAATGAAGGAAGATATAAAGAAAAATATACTAAAGCTTAAAACAATAATAATTTAACTAGAGAAAAAAGAAAAAAGATGAGATTATATATAAAATATAAATTGGAAAATTAAATAAATGATTCAATTAAAATCAAAAAATAGATGGTTGAAATACAATAGATTATAACTTTATATATAACCTATAATATATATTAATATAAATAGATAAAATCATAATAATTTACATAATATACATAAATATAGATTAAAGGAGAACATACAAAATAAAATAACCTATCATATATATTAATATAAATATATAATATAAATTAGTATATTATATTAACTTATTTA
>VDFB02324106.1:0-120540 GCA_007258455.2 Sequoia sempervirens | reverse complement strand
AGGACCTCTCCTTTTTCAATCTTCTCTAAAGATTATACAAGCATAGCAATAAATTAAGAAAATGGAGTCATTGGCATCATTGATCAAAAAATTATATTAGTAGCATGTTGCAATAGATTCATATGTTATAGTTCATCTTCTTCCATGGCAATCTCTCTATGAGGAAATTATTCTTAGTGAATCTTTTGCTTCATGATAGGGCATGTGTTCAAAATTAGAAGAATGAAATTGTTAAGGTCATAAAATAAATCAAGATAATGAAGTATTCATCTTCATAACAATAATCATTTTATTTTCATATCATCACATTTTTAACTATAACTACCTTAGGATTGGATAGCATAATTATAAATTGGATGGTTCATTATTCATTTTTCTTGAAATCAAAACACACACCAAAATAGTATCAATTTTTTTAAGAAATCATTCATGTTTTTTCAATATTAAATTATAGCAATGACATTGTACATTAAGAATATTCAAAATATTATTTTTTTTCTTTGAGGATTTGGTGATACTTTGTGAGGCCTCCATGAAATTTCCTATTTTTATCTTTATTGATAGCTATGACTATTTGTAAGTCTATTTTTTGTGAAAAATAAAATATTTAATCCTTTCAACCCCTCCCTCCCCCCCAAAAAAAAAGGAATCTGAACAAAATATTAGCACCATCCTATATTGGGGAAAAAATGATTCATTTAGATGGATTTCCTAATTTTTTATCTTTTCTAAGCTACACACGAGATAAGATTATGGTTTTTGTCTTTTCTATGTTTTAATAGGTTTCAATTCTACTACTATAAATATAAAAATAAAATTTCATAAATTTCCCCTTTTTTGGTTAAGCTAATTGAAAGAGAAAGAGATATAGATTGGTAACTAGAAACAAGTGCCACATAGTGGCTAGTACTTGCCTTAATAGTATTGTAATTATTATTTTTTAGATTTGATAAAAATTAAATGTAAGTTTTATTAATGTGAATAAAAATGAATGTAATTTTTGTTAATTATATTTGTTTAGTATTGTCAATTAGTTATTTTAATGACCTAGTTCCATAACCCTAACTCATACACTAACTCTAATTCTATCCCTAATCCTAACCCTAACCCTGTCTCTAATTCTAACCCTAACAATAAAGTTTAAACCATTATCTTAACCCTAGACCTATCTCTAACCCTAACTATGTGTTGATGCCAAAAAATTGGCAAGGTAACAACCCTTTGTGAGAAACTTAGTTTATAGGGGACTTATTGCACTAAACTGGGTGACCTCTGAATTTTTAAAGAAACCGGCTTCTTCTGTAATTGGGGTTTTGGAATGGGAAAAGGAAGCATATATAAAATTAAAGGACCTAACTAAGGTGATACGCCAGAATTTAGATAAAAAGGCACAATAAACCTATCTTTTGGATATGATCTAAGGGCCTACTTAGCAATTTACCATGTCCTAGAATAATAGAAATTAAAGATTGAAGCATGAACAACTCATTTAATGACATAAAATAATTTTCACACCCATTTACTGAAAAGAGGAGTCAAAAGACATGATATAAACCAACAAATTTGCATTCAAATTATAGAAGTTTGGCAAATAAACCATTCAAACAATAATGGCATAGTATAAATTTTATCAATAGCATAAGAAAAAAAGAGGCTGAACAATGGCATAATCTATGAGTTCTTGCAATAATCTAAACAATAGAAAAGCCTAGTATCTCTCTAAAATCCTGTAATTCTTGAACCTGTAGAACTAGGAACATGTAACATGTAATCTTTGAACCCTTGTTCAGAAGCAAAGAGCAGTATATATAGTGAGCCTTCCATCGCCTAACAAGCAATAACTAAAAAGATTTTGAATCTTGAGAAATGATGTAGCAGCAATGATTTACTTGGTCATTGCAACAGAAAAATATTCAGGCCATAGAATTTGGTCACCTCCCATCTAGGTGCATTCTATGTGAATGATGGAAGTGGTCTTGTGCAAACAAGTGTCGCCACTCAATACAGGTAGTTAGAACATGTGGTAGCATCTTTCAGCCTATAGTTTGCTCCATCCTATGTTGGAGAAGCATTCGTAAGGAGACAAATGGCAGCATGGTGCAACTTATGGTTCATTCTCCCCTCCCTTCGTTGAAAGCTTGCATTGGGGTGACACATAGCAGCAATGTTTACTATAGATGTTGCTTGTGGGACCCACCAAATCTTTATTCCAATGGGAGCTACATGAAAAGCGGGCGAGGCTCGACAAGGAAGTGAAGGGAAGTAGCTAATATAACCCATGATGAAGACACGTTCGAGCATAGCAAGGGCCAGTAAAAGAGCAAAGGAGAGAATTCCCTCGGAGAGTGTTGAGTGGACATGTGGTGGAGGTCGTGGGAATTTATCAAAAAGGTTCAATGATGTTCATTGAATCCATGGGTCAGTACTTAGCAAAAAACAAATCCCAAAGGGAGCATGGTTAATTTCATATTCACAACTTCTGGCAACTATCAGGAGCATTTCGCTTGAGGAACGTAGAACCCAAAATTTTCTCTAGTTCGCAGACTAGAGCGCCATCTATTGGGCAATGAAATTAGAGCTTGGAAAGGGATACCTACAAGGGTGGCCAGTCATCCTCAAATGGTCTTTCCATATTCCACAAATTTTCTTGCACTTTGCCTAGGTCAAGCATTTCTTTATAAGGCAGCACCTTAAGTAAACTGACCCCTACCTTCCAATGGAAAAGTAGTTGTGCAAGAGGATGAAAGACACCTTCAACGTTTGATGCAGTAGGAGGCTGGCTGAAATCCTAGAAAGTGGCTAGGTCCTAAATTTTTTTCTTCAATCCTTTGTGCAATTTACTCGTTTGTGGCAATCAACCCATCTTCAAGAAACGGGGATGGCAGGCCCTTTTTAGCTAGTCGAGAGAAATTTTCCTACATGTTATCTATAGTCTTGTTCAAAGTAGTTGTGCAAGCGTTAGTTCGTAGGAAGGTTGAGTGGAAATGGATGAACTTGTTTGTCATTTGGGCAGCAACATCTTGATCTTCAATTCCTGCCTATGCCAGGTCTTCATCAAAGACCATGTATAGCTTTCTTAGCAAACTCTTGGCTTAAGGAACCTTCTCTATGATGAACAGTGAGAATTTCTCGATTGTTTTGTGAACCTCCTAGCTCAATTTTGTTTCCTTCAAGATGAATCGAAGTGTTGGTTGTAGTGTTAGGAAGAAGGCCTTAACCTTTTCCCAGTATGAAATGTACAGCTATTGAGCTACTAGGATGAGGTCCGGCTGCACAGCAGGGGCCTAGGGAGCGATCTTTAGAAGGGAAATCTCTGCATCCTTTGAACTGACATCCTTTGTTAATTCTACAATTCTCTTTTTTGCGAATGCAAGTTGCTCCCCGAGGCTACTTAGTTCTTTATACTAGTTCTCCTTGACTCGAGCGTGGTTCGCCAACTCTGTGTTAATAGAGGACTTTGTCTCTTGGAGCTCTTTTTCTAATTGGGCCTTTCGGCCTTCAAAGTCTAATTGATTCGTTTCTAATTTTTGCTCATGTTGAGCACGCTGAGCTGCTAACTCTACTTCTTTTTGTTGCAAATTTTTTCCCATCAAGGCCAATTGGCTTTGATATTCTTGGCTCTTCACCCATAGCTTGTTGATCAAGATGGGATCAACATATTGGAATTTCTTGAGTTCTTCCTGGAGTTTGCTCCACTCCAACTCTTATGCCCATCCTTTCTCTAATAACCACACAACTTTTGCTTCTAGTGATATCTCCCTTGTCTCCAGGAAACTAACCCTTTCCTTCACAAGCTTCAATTGCTCCTCCTTTTTATTTAGTTGATGACCAGACTTGAGGAAGTTTGTTGTCACCACCCGCTACATTTCCTCCATGAATTCTACCTTGTCTTGTGGTTGGGCTGCATTCAAATCGAGTCCCATGACCAACATGTTGTAATCATTCGGTAGCATCTCCCCTTGGAGTTTGGTAGCGTTTGGGTACATGGTGGAAAAATTGAGCATTCCTTGCACCTCATTGTACACAGTATACACTTTTGGCTCTACATCCCTTTTGTCATCCTTAGCCTCTCTCTTTTTCATTCTGAGAGCTCGCGCTTGCTTTGTGGCTTCTCTTCGGGCTATGAATTCAGATGGTGACTAAACTAGCCCACCTGCAAAGGGTGCACCGGGAGGTAGGGAAAAAGGGAATGTAAGTGTGTCAGGCCCCTGCGTTTTCTTCTTCTAGAGAGTAACATTTTGTGGGGAGAAATAAGGGACTTTTCAAGGTTTAATTTTCAAATTGATAGAAGGGCTCATTGACTTCCATGGTGATGGAGTATTCATTGTAGAGTCCATTTGTTAGGAATATTGGTTCAAAATTGAGGTAGCAATAGCAATGGGGGTACCAATGGCGATTGAACCTTCAAAAAGAGAGGTGAGGAGAGATTGAGTAGCAGTAGTTGGTGTAAAGGTTTGCAGAAGCGTTAAGGTAGATGGCCCTATCTGGGTGAATTGGGAGAAAACTCCCACAAACTTTATGGTAGGGGTAGAGAAGGTAGGGCCAACACTTGTAGTGAGAGGTGATGCATGAACGGAAAAGGATACTAAAGATTGAGAAGTGAGAAAGGAAGGAGCGAACATTACCTATTGACTAGATGTGGACGGTGCTTTGCTTGTTGTTGGCTCCTCACTTACTTTGAACCCCTGGCTTGCTATGAGCACTTGGCTCATGATAGACTCTTTTGAACCTTCTCCTAGTATAGCTTGTGTGCACTATTGTTTAGGGGGCGGGCCCATCTCCACAATCTCTAGTTGTTGTTGTTGGGACCCTCTTGTCGATTTTGAGGCCTAGGTGAGTGTCTGTGAGGCTCTTGATATATTTAGTCACACATTTGAAGCAACATAGGAAGGCTTCCCTATGGATTTCTTCTTTTGCTAAGCAGAGGACGTCGATGTATCAACTGCCTCCTTCGCCTACTCTTCTTTACCGGATTCATTTCCTCTACTAGCACTTGAGTCAAAAGCAAGATGCTCCTCATCCCATAGCTTGTCAAACTCTTCATCATCTGGGATGCTTTCATAAGGTGCATCAAGTTTTTTTGTCTCTTGGCGATACACCCAGAAGGCTCTGATCCTTTCTATACTCCATTCTTCTTCTTTTCTCAACCTATTGAATAGAGATTTTTCCATTTTGTAGTTCTCATCATAATCCACAATAGCGAAGTAGAATCTATGCCATGGAAGCTTGTTGTCCTCTATGGGAATATGAATTAGGTCAACCAATAATTCATCTTCATCCTCTAGTGGGTTGTGCCTCTTTTCCCAATAAGGCCGAGAACTGTGAATTACCTTGATATTCTCATAGGGTAGATAATTGAAAGGATTGTGATTCCATTTGTCACAAATCATTACCAACCCTAGATGAGCCAACTTATCCTACAATAGTAGATGTTTCTACTTCTTTTTCATGGCCACTGTTTTGAATCTTTGCAAATAGATGAGAATCCCTTCCTCTTGGCTTTTCCATTGCAAAAGGTAATATCAATAATTCATGTCTGCCAAAAGATTTCAAGGGCCAGCACTCGATTAGTAACACATGTTAGAAGGAAAAATGGTTCCTCGGTGAAGTCTCACATTCAGATGAATGTAAAATCCGCTCTAAAAAACCAATCACATCTGGGGATGAAGTTTTGCATATACTTTGTCTACGTCAATGTGAGCAAATTAATACCATCCTCCCCTTGCAAATCTTGCAAAAGTGGAGTCGAGAAATAATCTTAAAATGCATAATAGTCAAAATTGGAAGAGAGGAGAGGAGCACAGATAGAAACTAGTTTTCTTCTATTATTTTCATCAAAAATAGATAACTTCACCCGCTTATCAAAGAAATCAGGGTTTTGATGCAAAAACATATGGGAAAGATAGGAAGGAAATTTGAACTTCCACTCAACTTGGTAATTTTTAATTTTCTCTATCATTTTCTTTGCAAGGTATTCTACAAATTCATACTAGAAGTAAGATTTTTGCCTACAGAACTAGAAAGTTGGGCCCAATTAAGACGCGTGCACCTCTTGATTGATGTCCAGACCGAAAACAAATGCCATCATTAAAAAGGAATCTTGCAAATTTGTTTCAAAAGTGTCGTGTTGCACCAAAATTCTTGGTGGCTTCCCCTACTTTGCTTCAACCCTTTGTGTTTCTTTGTTATAAAATTCCAGAGCCTCATCCCTGGTGTTCCATATATGTTCCCCCTGTTTAGGAGTGAATGCTTCTATTTTCATCCCTCTTCAAGCGTATGATCAAGAATACACAGCATATTTTGGATGGCTCCTGGAGTGATATTAACTGAGTCCGGCCCTCAATAGTGTTGGTGATTGGGTCGAAATGCTTAATTGTTGCATCAACTAATTCTGGGCAGTAGTGCACAGATGGGACCATATATTATGGAAGCCCGCCGAACCATATTTTCTCTACTGTCGACATTATATTTTTGGATATCTCCATTCTTTCATAGGTTGATTCCCTCAATCCTTTAGGGTTCTTTGCAAGAAATGGATCATGAATATTATCCCAATCCTCCTCAATTAAGTTCTGGTCTCTATAGCTTTTAGGGTTATCTGGCTCCTTTGTGTTTTCCCACTTTGGCTTGTCAAGAATACCTGGTGTGGCATAAAAAAAAAAATCAAAGATATTGACAACTGGTGTTCCTCGCATAGCTTTAAATAAGCTTCTCGTTGCCCCTCCCTTTACTTCGTGGCTTGAACTTTCTACCATTTTTGTTTTGGGGAAGCTTTTGCTTAGCTTGAATTTTTCTACAATTTTACCTTAGCTCTGGCTACGCACTAGAAATTGCTTTTTGCTCTGGGCAGTATATTTAAAAAGACCTTTTAAGTACTTAAATATTGTGCATGCAATACTTAGCTATTTTTCCTCAAGGTGGTAGATGGGAGTTACCTTTTTGCATTTAATTTGGCATGTACTGCCAACCTTTTGGCTTGTGTGAGATGAATCACTTGCCATTTTGATTTGACAAGAATTCTTAATTACAATTAGCAATTGTATTGTACTGTGCATTTTTCTTGGAACTTGAGCTGACGCTTTGCTAGCGGCTTAAAAATTCGTATGTGTTCACAATTAATATCCCAAAAGGAATGATTAAGCCAAAGATGTGATCAGTGTTTGAAAAGATCCGAGTTATGCCTTGGAATAAGCAAAACACCTAGAGAATGACACCTCATTCTTTGGCCATGAATAACACCACCAATTGTTGCCACCGGCTTAGGCTAATTAATTAGCCCTTATTAGTTTTGCACACAGCAAGCCGTACTTAGCAGACGCAATTGGGTGGGAAATTCGAGCAAGCTCAAGCACAAATTTCAAGTTGGTACTTGATTAGCATCACATTTATAGTAAGTTGATTACCATGTATTTCCTCGCTGTTTCTATAAATAAGCACTTAAGCAGTAGTGAAATCACACTTAGTGATTAGAGAAAAATTGGTAGTAGGTAATTGGTTTGGTAGTTTATCATTAGTAGTGTGTAGTATTTTCATAGGCTAGACTTAGGCACTTTGCAGAGATAGTTTCAGGATAGTTGCAGAATAATCGCCAGCATAAATACCCCAATTAGGCTAGTGTGTCATAAATCTCAGATTGCTTTCTTAAGTGAGATTTCTACTAAGTGTTTGAAGAGGATGACAAAGAACAAGTGAACTCACTGGCTATTATAGCCATGAAATGGGTTATGGGATGGGATTGCATCAAATATGAGGACAAGTATCAAGTTAACACTGATGTGTGCTTGCACTTTGTCACCTCCATGTTAGATATTCAAATTCCCAAGCCCCTGATTCTTTGTCTTGTCAAAGAATTATTTCCCAAGAAGTACCTGAATGGCCTCAGAGACATAGTGACAAATGTTGCATATGGTGGAGGCATACCAACCGTGAGTGACCTATGGAGGTTCATAGAAGAGGATGTGGTTGTACTGTGGCTACCATTTTTGAGTGGCTTTCACCTCTAGTCACAAGATGAGCACTGCCAAAGGGTCACTCGAGCCTGCCACTTTCTTTTTCACATCTACAACATGGTGTCGTTCTACGACATCGACTGGTATACAGACTTCAGGAACCTTGTGTTCCCTTCACCTCTGGTTGTTGCTCTTGTTAATGATATTGTTGATGATAATGATGCCCCTGTGGATGAAGATATTGTGGATGATGTTGTTGATGCATCCATTGCTACTACCTATGTTGTGGACTGAAAACTCCCATGTTCTTTTGTTTTCCTTTTAAACTCATAGCAATTAGTCCATTTTTTGTATACATTCCTGAAAAAGACTTTTTGTAAAATATATGAAAGAAGTAGAATAGAACTATATATTCGGAAGTGTGGCCTTTGAGCCATTTTGACAATGTAAATATCAAAGCATATATATAATGAAAATATATCTTTATATAATCATCTTGTTGTCTACTTTTGGATTTTGCAACTAGGCCATCTTTTCCCTTTCAGCATATATGTATCAATTCTACATGTGGATGTTTAATTTTTTTGTTCTTTTCAACTACAAGTTTATTTCCTTACTCTCTATAGTTAATGGGTTACTTTTTCCTTTCCACCTCAAACCATAGAATAAATAGAAATACCAGCCAACAAAATAAAAGGGAAAGAAGGAAAAAGCACTATAGACATATTTACATCAGTAGGATAAGCAAGCTTAATTAAATAATTTAAGGTGAATTTCATTGACTAGAATTCCTAGCGCTTCTTTTTCCATAGTTTCTAACTCATATGCATTATGTTATTGGCATTGAATTATTTTGAACGGGCCTTCCCAAAGGTTGTCAAACTTTTCGTGTTGACTCGACTTTGCAACTCTTTCATTAAATTTTAGCACTAAGTCTTTGCACTTTAGACCTTGGTCGGACGCTTTCTTGTCAAACCACCTTTTAACCACTTGTTGGTGGTTAGTCATGGTTGTTAGGGAATTTTCCTTTTTCTCTTGTACTTCTAACAACTCAGCTAACCGTACCTCCATTGCACTATTTTGTTCCACCTTGAGAGATTTTAGAAATTGTAGCACTGGAATCTCCATAGAGATAGGCAATAGTGCCTCTTTTCCATATACTAACTCGTACGGTGAAGTCTTGAGGACTTTCTTAGGAGTGATGCAGTCCTCCTGGAGCGTTGTTCGGAGGTTTTTATGCCATTATCTTTGGTACTTTGACTCGATTCTTTTGAGGAGTTAGACCAAATTCTTGTTTGTCGACTTGACTAAGTCATTCCCCTACAGGTAGTAGTTTGATGATGTTTTACAAAATATATACCATGTGTAAGTGCGAATTGACTTACCTTAGAGCCTAGGAAATCTTTAGCATTGTTGGAGATTATAGTTTTGGGTGGGCCGAATCTTGTCACCAGTTCCTCTAGGAAGTCCACTATCTCTTCCTCTATAGCATTCTTTAGTGGCACGGCTTCGGTCCACCTTGTGAAGTAGTTTGTGATCATCAAGATCCATTTATCTCCTACGCTAGAGGCTAGGTTGATCATTCCAATGAATTCCAAGCCCCATTGCATGAACAACTCATCAACCACTATCAAAGTGAGAGGCATTACAGAATTATTTCTTCTTCCTGCGAAGAACTGGTATTCCTTGCAGGTTTTCACCAAGGAGTAGGAATCATTGAATAGTGTTGGTCAAAAGTATCTTGCACACATGACATGTTGATGGCGGTTGTCTTTGCGGAGAAATTCCTTCCTACGAGACTGCTATGGTAAGTGTCGAGGATCCTTTTTGCTTGCTCTATGGTAACACACCACAATAGAACGTCATTAAAATTTATTTTGAATAGGATCCCTTCAATAAGTGTGTATCCACTATTTTAAAATCGATAGTCTCCTCTTCTGAGAGGGAAGGCCTATGGATACTTTCCTGTGTGCATAAATCTTACTCTATCAGCCAGCCAATAACCTTTGGACTCTAGCTCGTTCCTTAGGACTAGCTCCGGCTGCACTTCTTTGGTGGCCATTTCTTCATCGTGTGCAAGATATTTGCACAGTCCTCTTCCCCGAATGGCCTTTGTAGGATTAACCTCAATGTCATATTCGAGGATCTTGGTGATCCACTTGGCTCTTTTCTCAGTGATTTATCCTTCCATGATGTATTCATGCACGCTAGAATGCACAACATAAACAATCACCTTATTGCAACATATTAAGTGTCAAAACTTCTTGAGCCCCTTAACTATTGTAAACACTTGCCTCTCTATAAAGTTTTAGTTTTTCTCATATTCCTTTAGGGTCTGAGGGTGAAATGCTATTAGATGTTCTCCCTTTTCTTCTTCATCTTTTTGAGTTAAGACAGTAGCAATGTTGGACTTGCTACTGAATGCATACATTATTAAGTCCTTTAATAAGTCTAGATTGACCAAAATAGGAGCAAAGGAAATAGCATCCTTGACTCTCTCAAAGGCTTCTTTGGCTTCTTTGGTCCATTTAAATGTTTGATCTTTTTTCAGTAGCAGGTTGATTGGCCTAAGTATTCCTGCATAGTCACCTTAGTCTGCTACAAAATTTCATTTTCCATTTCTCGCATCGTCACAATCAAAAATATTCTTGAGAGTGACAAATCCTTTTGGAAGCTTTTTGGATTCTAGCTGAATAATTTGTCCTTCATAAGCTTTGGAAATCTTTGGTTGGAGTTGATCAGCAAATTATCCTGATTGTTGGATGAATGAGGCAATGTGTTCATCACTATCAAACACTTGCCAGCTTTGGTCATTGTCTGGAATGGCTAGCTGGACTATCACTTGTATAGAGTGTTTGTTATGAATGAGGTTAGAGGTAGGATAAAATTGGGATCCGATTCATGCCATGCAGTCCGCATCTATATTTTGTTCTCGGGGGATTGTCTGAATGTTGAAGGCTTCAAAGCCCTCAATCAAGTCCCAAAATCGGTGCCTATAGGATCGCATGCAAACATTCTTGGCCATAGAAACTTCTTGGACTTGATTGACTACTAGCTCAGAATCTTTGAACACCATTAATTGCTTAATTCCCATCCATTCCACAAGGTTGATACCTTGCACTATTCCTTCATATTCAGCTTCATTGTCCGAGCAAGCGAACTAGAAGCAGAAAGACCTCAATGTATTTTCATTCTATGGGGACATTAAACATATCCCAGCTCCTGCGCCATTTTTGCATCTTGCTCCATTGAAATGTAGCATCCATAACATTGAGGCGTGACTACTCTCTAGTTTTTTTATGACCTTCGGGAGCACTACATCTTCATCGTAGATTACATAGGTGCCCAACCCAGTGGCATGGTAGTTCCTAAAAGGATCAATATCCATATGTTCGCTCAATAGAACATCTTCTTGATCGATCTGATCTCTAGTCACTTTTTCATCTTCCAGTAACTCAGTGCAATACATTTCTTGTTTGGTGATAGAAGTATGAGCAGCCTCAAAGTTTATCATGGCTTCATTGGCCACATGTTTTGAATGCATAGCTTTAGATTCTATCTTCATTTTTGCACTATGCTTGGTTCTTAGGATTACATGTGACCAATTTAGGGATAGGTATCTGCCCAACTTTGAAGTAAATTCTCAAGATAGATAGAGGCCAAGCATGGGGGGAACATCTATGATCATAGTATCTTGCGACACTATGATGCTAAGGCAGGAGAATAGAGTTAGGGGAAGATCCTTAATGAGACCGACAGTTTCAACTTTATTCCCATCAAGTTGCATAACCCCCTTTTTTAAGGGTTCGTAGCTAAGTCCTAAGGCCTCTGCTATTTGTTTCGGCATAACTATGGTGCTATCATCGGAGTCAATCATGGAATTGTGTAATAACTTCTCTCCCACAATAAGCATTAGGAAGAAGGGTTTGGGTTTTAGGTTATCTCTTACCTCAGCAGGAGCTTCCACTGCATCATTTGTGAGAACCTTGGTAGGAGGCGATTGATTAACAACCTTTCCTTTGACCAATTGCTCCTTTGGTTTAGTGCTTGGATCCTCTCGAAGTGCCTTCCGTAGTAATGTTTTCTATTCTTGAATGGCTAATATATCCCAAAGAGACACATTAGTGGATGATTTTTTTAGCTATTCCACCATGTTGAAGGGTGGAAAATTCAGAGGTTTCTGCTCTTTTTCTCTTGTTATAACAATTTCCTTCTGCGATGGGCATTGTGGCACCATGGTGGAGGTACTAGGCATTTGGTTAGAAGCACTTTTACATTGTATACTGAATAGTTGCAGGGAACCTAGTTCACCCATGAATCTCCTATTTGAGTGGGTGTTGTAATCGGATTCTACTTGTGATGTTTTAGATGAGGATGCATCATTGGCAAACACTGCTTCCTCTTCCTCCATCCATGAGAAGAGTGTGTGATCAAGAGTGATGTCCGCTTCTTGTTCTAGTGACATCCCTTGCATATGTGCAGTGAACACCGTATTGTCCATTTGCAAAGAGGTATACATAGCTTCTGGGATCTAATGTTGCACCTTGGCTGCACTACTCTACCACCTTTTGTTGTAGGTTGTCACATGGAAAATTTTGAGGCATATGTGATCACCACAAGGGAAACACCAAGGGTTGGTGTCGTCGACTAAATTATTCTACCCCACGGTTATCTCTCTGCTTGAGCTTATATTGGCACTTTGCAGCATAGTGGCTACTGGCACTATTTGATTTGTTGTTTGTGTCTAGAGATTTGTGCGGGCACCTCCTTGGAACTAGTTATGTTGGTAAGAGGGCCTTCCACCTTGATAATTTTGATAGGTCAACTTTAGAGGTACAGCTTGGTTGTGTTTGATAACAATTATCTCGTTGGCCATATGTCGCAACATTTTCTTGACGTCACTCATATCCTCCTTCAAAGAACCAGATGTAGAAGCAACATTCTACAGCACACTCAGATATGTGTACATAGACTGGATAGGAGAGATAATGCTTTCCACCAAGACACTTTAACTGGTGAAGATGTCCCATTTGGACTTGTCAATGGGAAACAGCTAAAGCATTACCTCCAAGCCTGAGCTCTTTTGGAGCTGTTCTTGTAAATACTTGTATATAGGTTAGTTTAGGGTTTCTTTTGGTTTTCTTTCATCTCGCTGCTTTGCATTGCTTTGCTTTATTTTTTCTCGTTTCTTGGCTAATCTATTTTGACAAGGGTGTTC
Source organism: Sequoia sempervirens (assembly GCA_007258455.2). Lineage (NCBI taxonomy): Eukaryota > Viridiplantae > Streptophyta > Pinopsida > Cupressales > Cupressaceae > Sequoia > Sequoia sempervirens. The sequence continues at coordinate 107,373 of VDFB02324106.1, read as the reverse complement.
TTCATTTCTGTGGTGGTGGTCATGCTCGTTCAACAAATGGTTCACTTTGCTGCCCTCTCTTATTGTTCTTTAGCTAAATATTCACTCTCGATTATTGGTCTCTAATAGCTACCATGGAATGGCTTCCCTGCGTGAACTTTGACTTAGAACCCGATCCAATACAAAATGCATGTTAATTATTTCTTAAGAGCTATATAGTGGCTGTTATGATGACTTGGTAAGCAAAAAATCTTAAGTCTACTCTAGTGACCACTATGGTTCCCAAACCCATAGTAAGCTTCAATGCTTACACGGTTGAGAAAAAGAATAAAGTGTTAAAATAAGTATCAAAAGAAAGAAAAGAAAAGATAAATGTAGAAACTGAGGAACTGTATGGGTGTGCGAATAACTCTATCGGGGCTATGGATGCCTAGTTGGCAGTAGAGCAATATTCGTGGGCTCACAGTGACAACTCTGTCAGGGCTATAGATGCTTGATTGGTAGTAGGGCAATGTCCAGGTTACTTTTGGGGTTAGATGATTCATGTAGCTTTCTTGGTTAGATTAATTGCCACTTGTGATAGTTTCTAAAGGGAATGGAATGAATTCACTAAACACACACTTTTGAGATATTTTGTAGGTTGAATTAGCTAAGCATCCTATTCTCTTAGTTCACTTTTGGACACCCGACCCTAGTCTGCAAAACCAAAGATTCTAGGTTCTAAAGGAGGATTTATCCTTAGAATGCTTGGGAGCATTCTCTAGTAGAGTCACCATTTGTTGTGCCTTCAACACACATGCCCCATTCGAAACGGGGACCCTCTCTTTCCTTCACCTTGTTGGTTCACTTTTGGTTGCTACCTTGTTTTGCATGCCCCTTGTTTGGTGTTCAAAATGGTTAGTGAGCCTTGGATAGTCCATCTTGAGTTGACCATTCTTTTCCCCCTCAAATTCTCAAAGTTCTAAGTCTTTTTTAGAATCCCACTAGTTGTTTGCCTTAGCTCTTCAAAGCTGGTGTCCCTGGAGCCCATCGAGTTTGCCATGTTGGGAAGCCCATCCTAGGCTTTGGCCACCCCATAAACTTTTTAAACAACCTTCCTCTGGTGGCATTCTGCCCCTTGGAACCTGGAGCTCCCGTCGCCATCTGTTTACCACCAAACTATCAAATAGTTATCAGCCGATTGCCATCTAGCGGTGGTTTCGCCTTACCAACCGCTTTCAACATGCTAGTAGAAGGAATCTCCTAAGCAGGAACTGATATTTCTAGAAATATAGGAATGATGGGTCAAGGTGGCAACTTTCTAGCATTTATCAAATTGTTCTCCGCCTTGACAATGATGTTATATGTAACTGGTAGTGTGGTTCTACCGAGAGACTGGATCATCATGGAAATTCCAGGGTTGATAGATTTCAAGTATAACATAAATGTCAAATCAAGTAGTGGGTGGATATCAACTTGAATCCTCTACCAGCTTGCATGGAACCGGTCATTGAAGTTATCCATGGCTTCGTGTGGGGCCCACTTTATGACCGACAGCTGATAATATAGTGAGAATCATTCTCCTTCATTTGAAAATCTCTGGTAGAAAGGATCTTTGAGCTCATCCTAGGTATTGAGAGTGTTTGCTTGGAGTGTGCGGTACCAATCCAACACCTTGCCTCTGAAAGAGGTGGCAAGCAACCTTAGCACTATATGTTGGTCTATAATGCCATGTACCAGACATACATCTGCAACATCTTGTAGATGTTTGGATGGTGTCCTTGAGCCATCTCTGGTGAATTTAGGTATAGCTTTTAGAGCAGAAACTGGGATAGCGACCCAAATGGCAGGCGCTACTGGTGCTACAAGAGGACTTCTAGTGTCCCATGCCACATAATTTCTATTAGTAGTAGGCAACATGGTTAGCGAAAAGGACAGAGGAAGCGAAAAGTTCACTAATTGGGTCGCGAGTTGAACTATCCCTAGTGGTGGTATTAATAAACCAAGATTATTTGTTGTTTGGGACCTAGTAACAGGCTAATGGCTCATACACCCTTCTAAGAATTAGATTCATTTAAGTGCAGTCCCACCGGGTGTGCCAAGAAAAATAAAAACTATTGATGCCAAAAATTGGCAAGGTAACAACCCTTTGTGGGAAACTCGGTTTATGGGGGACTTATTGTGCTAAACTAAGTGACCTCCATATTTTTAAAGAAGTTGGCTTCTTCTATAATTGGGGTTTTGTAATAGGAAAAGGAAGCAGATATAAAAATAAAGGATCTAACTAAGGCGATATGCCATAATTTAGATAAAAGGCATGATAAACCTATCTTTTGGATATGATTTAAGGCCCGCTCAAAAATTTATCATGTCCTAGAATAACAAAAATTAAAGATTGAAGCATGAATATATCATTTAATGACATAAAATAATTTTTACACCCATTTACTGAAAAGAGGAGTCAAAAGATATGATCTAAACCAGCAAACTTGCATTCAAATTATAGAAGTTTGGAAAATAAACCATTCAAACAATAATGGCATAGTATAAAGTTTATCAATAGCATAAGAAAATAGAGAGGTCAAACAATGGCACAGTCTATGAGTTCTTGCAATAATCTAAACAATAAAAAGGTCTGGTGTCTCTCTAAAATCATGTAATTCTTGAACCTATAGAACTAGGAACATGTAACATGTAATCTTCAAACCCCTATTTAGAAGCAAAGAGAAATATATATAGTGAGCCTTCCTTCATCTAGTGAGTAGTAACTGAAAAGATTATGAATCCTGAGCAATGATGTAGCAGCAATGATTCACTTGGTCATTGCAATAGAAAAATATTCGGGCCATAGCATTTGGTCACTTCCCATCTAGGTGCATTCCTTGTGAATAATGGAAGTGGTCTCATGCAAACAAGTGTCGCCACTCAGTACAGGCAGTTAGAACACATGGCAGCATCTCATAGCCTATAGTTCACTCCATCCTATGTTGAAGAAGCATCTATAAGGAGACGGATGGTAGCATGGCACAAGTTGTGGTTCATTCTCCCCTCCCTTAATTGAAATCTTGCACTAGGGTGACACGTAGCAGCAATGTTTACTATAGATGTTGCTTGTGGGACCTACCAAATCTTTAAGCCAATGGGAGTTGCATGGCAAGTGGGTGAGGCTTGATGAGGAAGTGAAGGAGAGTAGCTAAGATAGCTTGTGGTGAAGACACGTGGGAGCATAGCGGGGGCCGATAAAAGAGAAAATGAGAGAATTCCCTCAGAGAGCACTAAGTAGACATGTGGCAAAGACCGTGCGCATTTATCAAAAAGGGTTGATGATGTTCATTGAAGGCATGGGCCGATACTTAGCAAAAAACAAAAACCGAAGGGAACATGGTGAATTTTGTATTCACACTATGATCGTAACACTATCCATAACTATAAACCTATTTTTTATCACAAATTTTAAATAAATATCATATTTAATAAATTTTATATTACGAATTATTATATATTAAATAAATTTTATAAATAAAATAAATATAATATATACTAAAAATCATTAAAAGTTAGATATTACATGTTGACAATGTTTCTTCTCTTATTATTAATATAAAATTGTTATATATTAAAATTATTATTTATTACAAATTGTTTATTTTTAATTTAATATATATATATTAAAAAAATAAATATATTATATTAAATTATCAGATTTGATTCATAGTAGACACAAGTGCAACTATATCTCTTCATTCAAATCAATAACTTTTAAATATTAATGAATCAATTATTATAGATGGTATGATTTTTTAGAAGTCCATGAATGATAGAGTAAACACTTCTAGATTAAACTATCTATGCTATTTTGAATTGACATTTTGAACCACACTAAATGATTCATCATAGAAAGAGGATAATGAAGAATATGATTGTAGAAATGACCTTAAGAAGAGTTAAGTGGTGGGAGAGAGTAGAGAAGGAGGAGATTTAAAAATGAAGTAAAAGTGAAAATAGGAAAAAAAATGATGAAGATATAATAGAAGAATGAATAATATAGTAATATGATATAACACAAATAAATGGATCAAAAAAGGTTAAAGTTAAATGTCTAAATCAATGAATAAATAATTCTAATGACCTTACCCCAACCCTAACTCAATGATTCATCATAGGAAGAGGATAATGAAAAATATGATTGTATAAATGACCTTAAGAAGAGTTAAGTGGTGAGAGAGGGTAGGGAGGGAGGAGATTGAAAGTGAAGTAAAAGTGAAAATAGGCAAAAAAAATGATTAAGACATAATAGAAGAATGAATAATATAATAATATGATATAACACAAATAAATGGATCAAAAAAGGTTAAAATTTAAATGTCTCAAACAGTGAATAAATAATTCTAAGAGAATTATGTATAACAAAATGATTGAAGAATAGTTACCAAAATTATTAAATGAAATGAAGGAAGATATAAAGAAAAATATACTAAAGCTTAAAACAATAATAATTTAACTAGAGAAAAAAGAAAAAAGATGAGATTATATATAAAATATAAATTGGAAAATTAAATAAATGATTCAATTAAAATCAAAAAATAGATGGTTGAAATACAATAGATTATAACTTTATATATAACCTATAATATATATTAATATAAATAGATAAAATCATAATAATTTACATAATATACATAAATATAGATTAAAGGAGAACATACAAAATAAAATAACCTATCATATATATTAATATAAATATATAATATAAATTAGTATATTATATTAACTTATTTACCTACAAAATATTACCTTCAATAACATAAGATATAAATAGAAATAATATATATAAATTCTACATTAATATAGGTTATATATATATAAATTAATATTATCTATATTAAAATAGGTTGTATATTATATATAATAAAGACCTAAAATAATATAAGTTATCTTATATACCTATATATTATAGGTTATAATTTTTTTGGAGAACCTATATATATAAATTAATATAAAAATATATATGAAAAAAAAATATTAATGAAAAGAAGGAGAGCATATAATAATTGAATTATACCATAAAATATTAAAAACATAGATAACAAATATATTAGTAGATAATGGAAAGAATAATACAACTTTTATTTTAATAGTGTGAATCCAAATATCTAATAAAATAGTTAATTATTTTTGTGACATTTTATTTAATAAAATAATAACAATTATATTCTTAAAAAAATTCAAAATAAGTAACATTTATTTATTTTAGAAAGATTTAATGAGATGACTTTATAAAGCAAAAAATAAAAAATCATTCTTTAAAAAATTGTTTACCTTGCTTTCCCTACAAATGGGTCAATAACACACATAACTTTTTAACCAATCATATTCACAAGAAACAATTTTTATAATTTATAAAGTTATATATTTTACAAGCTGACTTTACAAAATTGATTTTTTTTTTTAAATATTCTTTTTGATTGGTTGAAAACTAAATTAATAACTAGTTAACTATAAAAAGCCAAACTCATTACAATAGTACTATGCCAATGGAAAGTACTAATAATAGAATATAAAATTGCTAAAAGATGATGGAATGTAGGACTAGAAAGTATAAATGAATAGGAAGCTAGTAGAAGTTAGATCATCCCAAAAACTAAGGAAAAAACATTAAATTTGAGTTTTACATCATGGCCCAAGGTTGAAATATATTATGGGTTGAATTTTTCATTTATTATATATTTATATAAATGAAATCCATAATTGATAAAAGTCTTATTATCCTTAATTTTAAAAACATTTTGGTACAATTTTCATGGTGTAATTAAGCTCCATTGATAAAGTCTCCTTATCACTAGTTTTTAAAACGTGTCAGTACAAGTTTTATGGTGTAATTAAGTTTCTAATGTATGAAGATTAAATCACAACCTTCACAATACAAAACCCTTCTTGAATTCAAATTAAACATGAAACTTTTATTCACCCACACTGCTACAAAATATCACAACAACCAAATTTCTACTTGTAACCAAATCACAAACTTCATTAAAAAATATTGCTCAATCTTTACATCAATCCTCAAGGGACTCAAGGGTTGCAACATGGCCCATTTAAATGAACAAAATACAACAAATTAACATCAACAACAACAAACAAATCTTCCCATTCAACCTTCAAACCCTTCTCCTATAATAAGACATAAAACATTACATTGCCAACCTACAATCAACAACTTTCAATGAATGCTCACTGTTGTAGCTTCATTTCCATGTCTTCAACGTACAACAAACTCTTTTCAAACCCCTTCCTGGAGGTATGCACGCCCTTCTCTTTCTCCTCCTGTAGAAATCTTGTCTTAAAAAAAATGAAATTATTTTTTCATTAAACATCTCCAAACCACCACGAAATGAAATGTGAGTGCATTTCATTTGAATTTCTTGTCATTTCAAACCCCACTTCAAAAACCCGTTCCCATCTCTTGTAAATCTCTATTAAATTAATTTGAATTAATAAAATATAATAAAAATATGTTTTAAAAACTCAAAAACATGTTGTGAATGGTCGACAATGCTTTAATGGCTTTCTAGATTTTTTCCATGAAAGCAAAAATCAGCTTTTCCCAACTTGGGCCTCCACCTCTTGATTCCCTATTTTTTATGAGTTGTGAGAATTCAAATTTGGAGTTACAAATGGTCTTAATGGCTCCCAAAAACCCATGCCATTAATTGTTTTTTTTTTTCTGCTTTAAAACATATTCTCCATGATTCGCTTTCACCAATTTGACCCAAATTGAATTCAAATTCAAATTCAAGTTTTCCCACATTACAAGATATTAAAATGCTTATGGAAATGAAATTTTACAAGACAAAAATATGAAATACCATCACTCCAAAATTTCCACTCCAAAATTAAGAAAAATAGATTCAAAAATCAATTGTTTTTCTCTGCTTTAAAACATATTCTCCATTATTCCCTTTCACCAATTTGACCCAAATTGAATCAAATTCAAATTCAAGTTTTCCCACATTACAAGATATTCAAATGCTCATGGAAATTAAATTTTACAAGCCAAAAATATGAAATATTATCACTCCAAAATTAAGCAAAATAAATTGAAATGGGATTACCACTAGGCCATGGATGCTCCTGCATCAATTTCATTGACAAAGGGTCAACCTCCTTATAATATCCTTGGAATATTTCTATCTCAAAATAAGAATAACTACCCTAATAATTAATAAACCTATACAATAAAAATTTCCATAGATAATCCCTTATTGGCCAAAATAATAAAACTCATAGGTGGCATTATTCCTTATCTCAAATAAAAAATTATTACATAAAAATGCATCTTGACAAATCTTCTTCTCCTAGGTCATTAATAAGGGTATTCACCTCCATGTGACACCAAAGGTAATTATTTATAATGAATCCTTAACCCTAAGATAGTTTTCTAATATAAAATTAATTCTTCCTTAATTAAAGTTTTAAATTTTGGATTTTATAATTTCTATCTCCAACTATAGTATTATAGCAACCCACAACTTTGAACTTCTCATCATACTAAATATCTTCTTTGATGGTATGATTCCATTCTTTTAGGACCTCTCCATATTGTTCCATCTTCTCTCAAGATAATACAAGCATAGCAATAAATTAGGAAAATGGATTCATCTCACATCATTGATCAAATCTTTATATTAACATGTTGCAATGGATTCATATTTTATAGTTCTTCATCATCATCTTATTCCATAGTTTTCTCTCTATGAGGAAACTATTCTTAGTGAATATTTTTCTTCATGAGAAGGCATGTGTTTAAAATTAGAATGATGAAAATTTTAAGGTCATGAAACAAATTAGGATCATGAAGTCTTCATATTCATAACAATAATACTTTTTTTCATATCATCACACCTTTATCTGTAACTAACTTAGGATTGAATAGCATAATTATAAATTGGATGGTTCATTAGTTGTTTGTCCCAAAACCAAAACAGACATTAAAATAGTATCAAATTATTTAATAAATCATCCCTTTTCATCATTAAATTGCAAAAATGGCATTATATTTATAATCTTCAAAGTATTATTTGTTTTTCTTTGAATATTTGGTGCTACTTTGTGAGGCCTTCTTGTATTTTTTTATTGTTATATTTTTTTATAGCAATGACTATCTAGAAGTCTCTTTGTTGTAAATAAATATAACTTATTTTGTAATATATTTTAATCCCCCCCCCCCCCAACAAAAAAATGAATCTTCAAAATATTAACACCATCCTATAATGATGAAAATTCATTCATTTAGTTGGTTTTTCCTAAAATTTTACCTTTTTTAAGTTGCACACTAGATAGTATTATATTTTTGGTATTTTCTATGTTTTAACTCTACTACTATAAGTATAAAGCTAAAATGAAATCTTATCTAGATATGTTTTCCATTTCCTAGTTAAGCTAATTGAAAGAGAAAGAGATATATATTGACAACTATAAATAATAAATAATAAACTTTCTAAGAGATGATGAAATGTAGAACTAGAAAGTATAAAAGAGTAGGAACTTAGTAGCAAAAGTTAGAGCTCTCTACCTAGTATGTAGGATTTATGCATAGATGATCTAAAGAATTTGTATGATGCATTGTAGTTATATTCATGCATATTAGTCTAGATAATACACATTATTGTCCAAAACTATTGTAAAATATAAAATTTTCATATGGAATTTTAGTATTCCTGCATATAGAGAAAAAACCACCAACACAACACTCCAAAATATAAAAAAGTATAATAGTGATAAAATTATGTTAATTGAAGCCCACACGGGTAGCAGAGTTGGCTTGGTCATGGGTTTGCTCCCCATTGGTTTTGGGTTCGACTATGCTCCCAAGTAGTAACTAATAGTGGTGATGTGTGGGTCGGGGCCACTATCCCCAAGGACTAGTCTCACCTCAACTCACACCTATGGAGAAAAATCTTAAAGTCAGATTCGACACCATCGGGTCACAAGGGTTGAGACACGGGGACACCCTGAGCTACCAAAAAAAATTATGTTAATTAAATAAAAAATAAAATGATAAATAATATGCTGATAAGGGTGTGGTTCAATGGTCAAGTTGCTCGATTGTAGTGATGGCCACCATGGTTCAAACCCTCACTGGGCCAAAGTGATCGCAAGCCTTGTGCCTTCGTTGGGCCAATGTGCTCGCAAGTTTGGTTGTTTCTTGTGGTTTCTTGTTCCTAGTTCATAGCTCTAGTCAAAATCATTTACCCCTAATAATATGGGTGCATTGAACCTTTTAAAAAGAAAATGATAAATAATGGGATAAATCAAACCAAAAACACATGATTTTTTTTGTTAACGAGAGGGATATCCCTGCAACCTAACCTAACGCCCAAGGGTGTGAGCTAAGGTGATACTAGTCCCCTGTGGGGGAACCCAACAGCATACAAGCTAGTCCCAACCGAGTAAACCTAGGAGCAAATTCAAACCCAAAACCAATGGGGAGTAACCCATGGCCCAAGCCAACTCCACTACCCATGTGGGCAACACACATGTGATTTTTATCCTCAATGGAATTATGGCATAAAGAAGGAGAAAAGTTGGGGATACGTAGTTTCTTGTCACGAATGTTCAAGCCCCTATGTTGATCTTTCAAGCTTTGTAAGCTGTAGCTAATGATAAAGAGGCAATAAAAAAATATGTGATATTAGTATGTGTGTCTAGAATTAGAGGAACAAAAAAAATTCTATGAATATTACCCCTAGGTCTGCAATAAGCAATAGAATAGTGTGTATTATTTTCAAATAAATATCCCAACAAGTTCCAAGGACACATAGATGGGTTCATATATTCTATTAAAAATGAGAACTAAAGATCAAGGGATAAAAAAAATTACCTGAAATGAAGAAGGGAGATGAAAAATGTACAAAAACAAGAAAACCTAAAGATAATTTTTTTTTGAGAGCTTAATAGATTGCAAAGAAGATTCAATATTGAGAAAAATAGTGTGAGATGGATTCAAAAATGTAAATGAGAGGGAGGATAAGGAGGCCAAGGACTAGAACTAACCATTGGTAATTGACCTACGTCAATAACTAAGCTTGGTCAACAAGAGCAAGGTGGTAAAAACTTAAAGAAGAAACAAATATATGACTTGATGTCAGTGTATGTTAGGGCATCATATGCCTTTATATTATAAATATTATATAATGGAAAACTAATGAAAGGACTAGTTAAAATTATAAATTTATGATGTCACTATTGTTGATTAGACACACAACTAGGTTATTTATTCTTTATTCTAGATTATATTTATTTTTCGCACAACATCTCATTACATGAGCCTCATCCTTTTATATTTCCTACCTTGAAGGTAATCAACTTCATATGTGTTTAATCATGAACATATAATACTCAAACATACATGCTTATTTTTCAATCTAATTACATAGAGTTCCTACATGATCATTATGTGATTGTTTTACATTGTCATCATTATCTCATTATTTATTTATATTATGGGAAAAATATGCTTTTAGAATAATTATCAATCTATAATCTTACATGATTTTGTATGCTGATATATTTTAATTTTCTCACATGCTTATTGTTCTTACACTCTTGTGATTTTTAAATTATTATTTTTTCTACAATAAATTATTGCACTTGGTTATTTTTCACATTATTATTTGATTGTCACATCATGTTACCTTTGAGAATTGTTATGTTTTACATATTTCATGATGTTATATGTAATCGCATTCTTATATTGGATATGGATACTTTACTATTTTATTATAAATTACTTTTTACTCTCCTTTAATTCCTTGTCTCCATTTAATGCAACCAATTAAAAATGAAGTAGTCTGTTATGATTTTTGAGAAATTGGATGCAAGAAGACAAAACTAGAATCCAAAAATATAGAAGGTAAGCATAGAGGATCCTAAGTTATGAATTTGATGTAGATTTAGTTGGTCTAGGGTGTGGTGCACCCCAGAATTCCTTCCTTTTTTGCAAGATCTAAAAAAATGGGCTTGAGGTCCCTGGTTTGTAGCTTCTGTTCTTCTAGGGTCATTGTCAGAACTTTGTCTATTGATGATAAAATTTAGTTTTTGTGTCTTGAAAACTTGTAGGCTTGAATGCATAAATGATAAATTAGTCCTTTATCTTCCTCCAATCAGCTTCAAATCTGAAAACCTTCACACAACCCTTCTATTTTCCTATATTTCATTTTTCATAGATAATATAATCATGTTGTTGTTTGTTCATATTTCACTTGTGTTAAAAAATCTACTCATTGTATATATTTTCTCTATTTTATAGATTCTTATGGAGCACTCATGAGAAGGAGAGGAATGCAAGAAGAATCCAAGAATGGCACATTACTTCACATGGAAAATTTTCCTTTTGACATGCTTGAATATTTACTTTTCATATTGGATAAAAGCCTTCATATGCTTTGAAATATATCCTCATTATATATTCGCAGGCACCTCAAAATGGTCAAAAAATGTAATAGTGAAATTTGCATACCCCTGTTGATTCCCATTTTAGTTTTGGGCACATTTTGATTTATACAATTATATATCAACAAAATTGGCACTCCTGTGTTAAGTTTGACTCATGAATCTATGCTTATCCCTATCCATCTAACATTCATTTACACCTTTCTCCATGCATTCAACCATATCCCATTCTATTTATGTCCATTCTAGTATTATTATCATTTATACTATATTTATTAGCCTATGTTTGTACACATCCCCACACATCCATTCATTGCCTCAAAATTAGTCTTGTTGTCTTGGGTCAATCTCAAGTGCCTCAAGATTGATCTTAGGTGGCTAACGACTAGCCCATATTTAAAATTTTAAAATTTAATTTTTAAAACTCTTACCCTTTCCTAACATTTGTTATGATTTGATCCTTGACACATGTTTGTGTGACTTATATTTCTATGTCTTGGCATTAGAGACATTCGATGTGCATTATCATGATGGTGGAACATATAGTAAAAACACATTGTAAACCTAGATAATGATCTATCAATCTCTTGTTAGGTGTTTCTAAACACCACCATGACAAATTTAGACACTATTAACAAAAAAGTGAAAAGATAGCTAATTCTATTTATGTTAGATCATTTGTGTGGGTTATCATCCATTCTTGCATAGCAAGCCAATCTTGTGGAGCTTGGGATCGATCCCAAGATACTCAAATCTAACCCACAAAGATTTAGAAAATTACATTGAACTTGATAAATAAATTAAACCACGAGTATTTGTTTTGCATAGCTTAAAAACTAAACTCCACACAACATAAAAATAAGTTCTTCACCATTGTTCCTAAAAGTAAATACCCTTATCTATTACATTTAATTTATTAAGGACTAGTTATCTATTAAAGCAAATATATTTAGTCTAAATTAATTTAGTAGATATATTTATTTAATCAACTTAAATTATTTAAGGATTTACTTGGTTCCAAGGAGGTAGTGGTCATTGACCATTTCAGCTATTTTGGTAATTACGTTATTGGTGCAAGAGCACCAAGCACATAAACTTTACATTAGGAGGTCAATATGCTAATTATAGGTGTTTAGGGTATTTTTAGATTTAATAAGGTCTATTGAGACCATTTTCCATGTAATTGGGTCATTTATGAGTAATTTATGTCAAAATATCAAAAGTTGCAAAATTATGTAAAGTTGTCATAGCAAGAAATTGCAAAAATGCAACTTTTCAAGAAGGTGAAGAGTCATAGGAATTTAAAAGGAATTTATAGATGTTTGGGTGATTAAGTTTGAATGTAATATGTATATAAAGCCTCCAAAAGGCTCGAGCAAGTGTTGATGAAGGCTGTATTGAAATTGCCATATCAATAAAAAAAAGTGTATTTCTGCATTTTCCCTATAATTTTTCCATTTCCAGGAGTTGTACGGACCAATACAGTCTATAATTACTTTAAATCTTATTGTATTCTGTAGAGGCATGGATTAACTTTCATTTGCATCAAGTTTGAGAGTCTGACATTGAGTTTTGTGGTAGATTTCTTCAATTTTTGTGACAACCTATAGAAAATTAGTGAAGGGTTTGATTGGGGTTAAATGATGCTCTAAGTCATTCCACATACTATCAAGGCCTGTCGTATACACCTAAAAATGGTTTGGAAAATATAATTAATTAAATATGATTTATTTGATTAATTAACCTTTATTTCATCTACTATTAAATAAATAGAAATATTTATTTATAGTTCATCTTAAATTCTTCAATCTTTATTCTATTATTTTCATCTTAATTAAATAAACGAATTTCACTTTTTTTATTTAATTATCATAATTAAATTCATCTACTATTAAATAAATAGAAATATTTATTTAAATAGTTCACATTCTAGTTCTTCTATTCTTCAATTTTAATTAAATATACAACTTCAATAGTTTGTGTTATTTAATTATCACATCATTCAATCTTAATTAGTTAAACAAGGTTAAATATTTTTTTGTTTAATTATCATATCCCTTCTATATTGATTTAATAAACAAATCCTATAGTTTGCTTTATTAAATTATTTATCCCCTTTTATTAATTTGAATAAACCAAAATATTCAAATAAAGGCATAAAGGAAAATTTTCTCTATTCACTCACCTACCAAATTAGACATCAAATATCCAATTTAATTCAACTGACATTTCACGAGAAAGCTTTGGAGACAAATTGGAATCAATCTCTCAATTTCCTTCCTCTAATTTTTCCTATCATTTGGCCCGATGTTTTCATGGGGAGAAACCATTCCCATGATCAGCTCACGCTTCTCAATCTCTTACCATTCAATTCCCCAAATTGAATCCAAGTCTTTGTTGTGCTGCCCCTTCACAAAATTGTTGTCGTAAATCTATATATGCAGCGTTCTTCTATAGGAAATGGATCCTGAATCCCTCATCTTTATGCAAACTTATTCTATAGGAAAAGCAATCAAGCATCTTAGCATTCAAGCAATTCAGCATAGAATCGTTTAGCATCATAGCAATCCTATCATCAATAGAATCATAATCATGGCTGCATTTTAGTTTTACTGTAGCTTTCATCCATCAAGTTTCATGTCAATTTAGATTATAGTAGCATCAATATCATTTAGAAATCACCATATAGAAGTAGATCATTGCATTTAGCATCATTTCATTCTCTACATTGGCATTTTAACAGTCACAGTGTTTACCAAATCTGAGAGCCCTCTATGATTTAATAAATCTTTGGAGATAGGAAACAATGAGACGCTTTCAAGTTTTCTCTATTTTAAATTAGTTAATTGTTGTTGAATTTTGATATATTGTTTCATTAAGAAGTGTTTTTAGTTGTTTTACTTATTTACTTATTTTACAGTTACTGTAACTCAGTGGAATGACTTCTCCCATGGTAGACTAGGTATTCTCATGGTTTAGAGGGTAGAGGAGGCAAGTTGTTAACTTTTGGGTGATGCCCTAGGGCAGATCTGTGTGTCTTTCAAGTGAAAATGGGGTATTGAAGTAGGATTTTGCCAAAATGTTGAAGAAACTGTCTATGTGATGGTTGTTTGAGTTTGTGTAGGTTATTTGTGAAGAATTGGAGGCATTGGTTGGGTTAGATAAGCCATGTAGATAGGATCTTCTATAAACCCTCTTGGGAAAGGGGAAAAGTGAAGGTTTTGAGGTACGGTATCTTAGAGGTCATGGCTCCAATGAATGTTGGTGGATTTTGAAGTTTTGAAACCTAACTAAGGACTGTTCATTGAGTTATGGGGTTAAATAGGTGTTTTGAGGGTACTTCCTTTGGAAAAGTGGGCTATTTGGTGGCCTAAAACCAGGGACAATCAATTGATTCTCCATATTATTCTAAAGAAACCCCATGAAACCTTTTTGGTATGTTGTGATAGGCCCTAAAGTGAATCTCAAATGGTGTTTAGTTGGACTTTGTACGGCCTTCTCTAAAAGATAAGCCCAAAAAGCAGATTTGGAAGGCTACAAGCAACTAGGTGTGAGTTTGTGATAAGTTGAGTGGATAGGGTTGAAGGGGCTAGTTTTAGTTTCTTGTTTGGACCTGATCATTTTGAGTTGGCTTTGGTCATCACCACCTTGCTTCACATCAGTTATTTTTACCTTGTTATAAAAACAAAAAACATTATTTGTGTGTGAAATATCTTGTTTCCCCAGTCGGATTTGAAACGTGTATGGTAAGCTCACCGACGATGAAACATATTTCTACTTATAAGCTTCACATGTCACATAAATATGGGGCCAAAACCTGGCGATCCATATATTTTATCATAGAAAACGATCCAAACGATTGATTATTGATTGACAAACGTCACATTTAATAATAGACATACATACATACAGTAAAATTCGATAATAGCGTGAGGAATCATTATTGCTTTTGTTTCCAAGTCTCGGAGTTATTTTCTTCTACAAACCGAATCCATTATTCATACACTATGTAGCTGTTCAGAGAATTAGCAACGAGGTGATCTAGGCATTGACGAAACGGCAATCTTTTCTGATTTCCCCATTGTTTCCCGTGAGAGGATTGTTCTCAGACAGAATGGTAAGTGCTCTGGAGAACTGGGAGAAGAAGTATTGGTTGTCTTGGGCCATCTTTTTCACATAAGGGGAGGTTCTGGGATCCAAAAGCAGCTGCTGATCCACCACCAGAAGGCCTTTGTTCTTCATCAGATTTTTGTAATAATTGTTATCGAATTTCATGGGCGTTCCACGATCATTACGAGAATAGACGACAGCTTCTGGGTCTGGATTTGGTGTTGGGCAGCGACCTTTCAAATACACAGCGTATTCTGGATCCAGAGTTGGGTCCACTTTGGGGTACAGCCTGTGCACTAGATTCCCACAGTGTGTTCTTCCGACTGTGTGTGCCCCTGTTTTGCAAAACCATTTTCCTTTTAAGAACTGAGCATCCCATCAGGGTAAAACTAAGATCCAATTTACAGAAAACGTTCTTTGAGAAAATTATAACAAGTTTAAATGACTTTAACTACTCAAGACAAATTAGTGAAGTCAGTTTTCTATAGAACTTGAAATTTGGATAGAACCAATCTACTATACAGGGAACACAAGTCAATGAATAAGGACGATATTGATAAGGTTGTTAAAAATTTGTCAAAACATCCATCAATATCATAAAAGTTGAGAAAACGAAATTTTACCTAAAAGAGCAACAACTCCTTCTGCATCGATGCCCAGGGCGCCAAATCTTGATAGAACAATTGAGACGCTGTCATTATGCAGTGGGATGTATTTGTCCACCACCGCTGCGCTGCTCTTCTTGCTGTCTCTCCTCCCTGTTTTCAACTCTACACGAGGCCCTCCTAACTGCAAGAAAAAGTTATCAGTTCAGACAGCTAAAATCACCCCCTGAAGCATTCTCAACGGGTTAGGTATACCAGATTGATCTTTGTATTTTAGACATTGATCTTGGTGCTTTCTATTTTAATCCATTAAAGAATTCATCGATGTATTGGAAGAGATTAGACATCCCAAAGCAAACTCAAATAAAGAAGAACAAATTCATTCACCATGACGGCTCCATCCCTGGCAGAAAGAGCAATAATGTCAGCACAGGAGACAACTCCAGGGCACTCCTTCTCAAGCGCGCTCTTGATTGTATTCACATACTTGAAGTTCCTCATTCCAAAATTTCTGTCCGATGGCTTCTCAGACACCACACTCCCACTCGTATCCAGCAGCACCGAAGCATCACAAGACTGCATTCAGAGCAACACCATTAAACTCCAGTTGAAAAACAAGTTACACACGGTCAAAGAGATCGAGATCTTAAAAAAATACCTCGACCATGCAATCATGGAAAATAGCTCTGAGCCAGGAGACAGCAGTATTGCCATGCTCTTGATAGAGATTATACACTTGCTTTTTCACAATATCTTCTGCTCTCGGGCACGATGCTGCATAGTAGTTACTCTTCAGTCCGCTGCTCTGAGCCCATGAAAGCGGTGCCCACACTGCAATCACAATGACTGCGAGTGACCCAAAACAGACACTGCGCTTCCTCGCCATTGTCTTTACCTCCACTTTGGTTTTCGTTTCCTTGCCGATTGCTCTGTATTTAAAACCAGTGGAATATGATATTAAATTCTGTGGACACGCAAGGGATTAGACCAGCTGGGCCTTCGATATTGACCCGCACGAAATATAGCACCAGTCATAAAGCTGCCGCTCTAAAGATGATTTCGTACTTCCGGCCATACCCCCACAATTCTCAAAATAGCTGTACTCCACAAACTCTACAATTCTCTCCGTTTGCAATATTACACTACATTTTTCAATTATGAAGGCTCCTAAATTGTTAATTTTTATGCAGAATTATTTTTATTGTTTTATTTAAATAGGCATATGGCAAATTCACCACCAGCAATTTAACGACGGAAAATTCACAGTCAACAATTCACCAGGAAAAGATTCACTGCCATGACAATTCACGTGCCAAAAATTAATTGCATGAATTTTTGGCAGTTAATTTCAATGAATTTTCCATCCGTGAATTGCCCGCAGTGAATTTTCTAGAGCCATTTAAATAATGATGGTTTTTTAACTTGTTTTGGTATGGATCAAAGTAGTATATAAAATAATGATGGTTTTGGTATTGATTAAAGTAGTATATATATATATATATATGGCAGTGAATTTTCTTGTGGTGAATTGCTCGCAGTGAATTTTCCTAGAACCTATATATATATGAGAAGTAAAATTAAGTTGAAAAGGATTATAAAAGTAACAAATATATCAAAATAGTATCTAAAGAGTAAATCATAATGCTATAAAGGTAATATAATAAGAACAATTTCAAAGGAGTTTAGAAGATTTTAGCACAAGGTGCAAAGAAGTAATTATTATAGTAATTTTACATAATTATATAAATTTAAGTCTTATAATTCATTTATTTAGAGTGGAGATTATTTTGAAGATTGTTGATTTGAATGCTAATTTGATTCAATTGAAATGTAATTTGATTATGTTGAAGAATGCTGATTTGAAAGTTAATTTGATTCAATTGAAATGTAATTTATTTGCCATTCTTGTGCAATATCTATAATTAAATGAATAGTGAGACTTTAGGCATCTTCAAATAATTAGATGTTCAGTTATGTTTACTGATTTTTATATTCATCCTACAAGTGAAATCTCAAAATTCTACTCTAATATATTTTTCCCAAATTACCTATCTAAATAAAAAAAAAATTAAAAACCATCACATTTAAAATAATTATTACTAAATAAAAAATAATATTAAACACTTGATCCATATATTATTTAATAGATATCAAGAAAATATCATAATTGTTTATATTCTTCCATTTTAATAATAGTAAGCTATTTAATTCAACTATACTTTAAATCTCCATTTAATACCGTACCATAATTTGTACTAGCGAGTTAAAAGGATGCAATTATTGCTGAATTTATATAATGGAATAGATAATGTGGACCCCTTGCTCTTCAACTCTCAAATATAAAGGCCAAACAAGTAATGTGAACGGTGATGTGCACGCAATCTCAAATATTTTAGTCAATCAACTTGAATTCCTTATCCAGTTTTATTTTTAGCAAAATGAAGAAAAACAGGGTTATTTTTTAACTTTAACAATATTTTTATTTGAAGTAATTTATTTAAATTTTTAAACATAATTTCGTTTCATTTATTTTTTATAAATTAATTTAATAATTATTTCGTAATTTAAGATGTAGAGGAAGAAGCGTTGGAAATTAAAATATAAACAAGAAGTATAATAGCAAAAAAATAAAATAGAAATGTTTATTCTTAAAAAAGGTTGCGTAATTAGTTTTGGGAGTTGAAGTCCACGTGATTACTTATGAAAATAGGATAAGAGGTATTGACTACATAATGTTGTAAGATAAGACAGCATGAGGTAAGCACTTTATCATAAAGAAGAAATAAGAGAACTTTTGTAGGTAATGGTGAAATTTCTATATTTAGGATTTAAATTTATTTGATTAGGTTGTAAATTGGTTTAATTTTCTTTTAGAAGTTATATGTAATTTTATTTTATTGTTATTTATTTTTATAATTTGAATTTAATTTTATATCTGGTTATTTATTAAAAGAATATTTAAATTGGGTCTATGTTTTCATTCTTATTTAGTCATTACAAATCAATTTATCAAAACCTTCATGGATGGAAATTTCTCATCTCTAGTTTTTCATTTACTATTTGTTTTCTAAAATTCAATACTCAAGGAAAAAATTATGTACTTTTGAAAAAAATGAATTTGTGTTGCAAGAACAACCTTTTAGTATAAAAAACATTTTTCTTATTAATAATTTACTAAAAAAATTATTGAATATATACAAAAACTAAGAGTTGCTCAAAACATTTTCCGATCCAACAAACAAAACCCAACAAGCAAAAGATGAGTTTTTTATGTAAATTTAATCTTCAACCTACAAGAAAATAGTTTACCTATGTTATTCTAACAACATTTTTTGTAGAATTTTCTCACCATCTACAAAAAATAACATATTCCAAAAACATATTTTATTTCTATCAACAAAACCCAAAAAGTATTTTTCTATTTTATGAGTAGAAGATAAGAATTTGATGCAAAAATTAAAAAACCTTCAATAAAAATTTCAATCCCTTATTAGCTACTATGCTTTATGATCTTTGATTTTTGTGAAATGACAGTGAAAAAACCTCTAAGAATACTCAAAATCTACATTACCTAAATCTCACAGAACACAAATATGCACAATAAATTTTATAGATGCTTATTTTTCCTTCAATTTTTTTGATTCTCCAAATCATCCAAGGATGCAAGAGAAGAGAATACTAAGTTTTTGAGGAAATATTAGCTATCTATTAGTCTCAATCTCTCAAAAAATTAGAAAATACAATGAGCTATACCAGACAAATCCACTCTTATACCATGTTAGATTATTTGATAAGCAAGAATCGAGCCAAGATCTTATGCCAGTCGTAGATCACATGCAACTCCAATCAACAATTGATCAAAGATCAAAATAGAAAAGTGGATATAGAATCTAAAAAGAGAGAAAATTAGAGACAATGCAAGAGAATTTGAGAATACTCTCATCACTCTCACCAAACTAGTTAAGGTGAGAGGAGATTGATGTACATATATAGCAAAATAAGGGCATATACATCCATTAGGTGCATTAACTCCTACTACCCATAAAAGGTGGGAGGTTTTACTTACTTGTTAAATGCTAAAACAAGTGGCATAACCTCCTCAGATAAGGAAAAAATAGAGTTTATGAGAGGTGGTACATAAAGCCAAAAGAGGGTGTGTAGCTCAACTACCCATGTGTGGGAGAGAATGACACATGTAGTTGATGTATTCCACCATATGTCCTCATATTAACCACATCTAATAAACCTAAGCAATCTTAAATAATATGTGTAGGAGAAAATAAATATCCCCTAACATAATAAAAATAAAAAACCTATACACTAACAATAGTTAGTATTGTTGGTATATATCTCTTTATTTATTCATCTCATAATTCATTTTGGTACTATTTGATTCCCTATCTCCTACTCTTCTATTTCTATACATACAAGATGCTAGTGCCTTTATAGACCCAATTTTATAAGTCTTCATTTTGAAAAATACTTACTATTATCAAATTTTAAGCACACATGGGTTTAAGGGAACACACTATCCAAATATGATCCATACAAGTTCTATTTGAATTCTCACAAAGGTCAAAAGAAAAAAATTGGGGCTTGACCATTTGGCAAGCTCCCTATCCTAATGGTGACTCAATGAGATGTAGGTTTCGCACTCTCTATCTTGAATCATAATATTTCTATCATATGCTTTAATCTAGTTTACATTGGATTTTATCTATCTCATAACATTGATATTATGTTGTTATTTTTCTATATTCTAGTTATTATTTAATATTTTTGGTTACTTTTATTGTGTCCTTGCAACCCAAGTCAAGTCATTCATTTCTTATGTAGATTTTGTGATAATTTATACTTAATGTCACAATGTATTTGGATACTACTATCTAAGCTAAAGGTGATTTATGAGAGTTTCTCCATATTCTATATCATTGCAATTTTTTATTTATATATTCACTTTTTAGATATTGTTGTTGTACTTTTAGTTTTTTAATTTGCCATATTTCATTAGTTCAAAAATAAAACCATATTATTTTATCTACATAATGAATATAGTTTTAAGTAAATTGAGATAGATTTAGATAGATAAAAACATTATTTATTTATATATTTTTTATGACACATCTATGTTTTTTATTTCTATCCAAATATTTAGGTGGTTGAATCCTTAAAAATTCAACTTAAACCATTTTCAATTAATTCATTATTTTATTATGAAATATTTCTCTTCTCTTTCAATTGCTTGGATTGGTTCAATGCAACTAATTGAAGGAGGAATATATTATTATTCTCTTATTATTGACACTTTAGGTAGTGACTTGCATCATATATAGACTCATCACTATACCTAGATGGATCTTGACCAAACTACATGTACTCACAATCAAGTGAAGTTCTATTTTATATTTATATATTAATTATTGAATTTGAAATATTATATTTTTATTTCACAATCAAGAGGAATCATATGGCCTTATCAAACCTATCATATTACATTAGTGCAATTGATTATCTAGTATTTATGTATCAATTTATGTACAAGTAAATTTTTAAACCTTTCTCTTTTCCTATTATTTTTATTTTTCATAGACAATGGAAGCAATTTGTTATTTATGTCTATTTCACTTATGTCATAGAAGCTAGCCATTGTGTATCTCATCTCTATTTTGTATATTTTGATTAAGCAATCATACAAAGAAAAGGAACACAAGAAGAATGTAATAATGGTGCATTACTTTACATGGACCAAATATCCTTATGATCTCACTAATACCACAAGACTTGATCCCAATGAATTTGAATTCAACCGACATAATTTTTTAAGATTACACAAAACCTTAGAGATTATTAGACCATCAATGTTAGTTTTTTCTAATTTAGTAATTGATTTATATGTGAGGTCAACATTAATTATTTATCAATATTCCCAAAACTAAATACCCTTAAATCCATTTACGTTTAATACTGGTTTACATTATATAGAGCAACTCTAATTAATTTAAATAAATTGAGTTTAGGTGTTTACATTTCTTTAATTAACCTGAACTGTATATGTAGAGCGATATTTAAGGGCGGGCAATCGAGTATAAGTTATTGACCATTTCTACAGTTTAGGGTAATGTCGTTCTTTTTCCCTTAAAAAAGGAAGGCAAAAGCAATTATTTGTGTGTGAAATGTCTTGCTTCCCGAACCGGATTTGAAACGGGTATGGTAAGTTCAGAGATGACGAAACATATTTCTCCACTTATTAGCTTGACCAGGTACATAAATATGGGATTAGAAACGTGGTGGTGCAGATATTTTGTCACAGAAATTTATCCAAATGATTGATTATTGGTTAATAATAGACAAGCATACAGTGAAATTGGATCATAGCCCAAGAAATCAATACTGATATTGTCTCCAGTCATAGAATTATTTTCTTTCCACACGAACAGAGTACATTAATCCATACACTATATAGCTGTTCAGAGTAGAACAGTAAACATTTAGGCATTGACGAAACGGCAATCTTTTCTGATTTCCCCATCACTTCCCGTGAGAGGGTTGTTCTCAGACATGATGGTAAGTGCTCTGGAGAACTGGGAAAAGAAGTACTGGTTGTCTTGGGCCATCTTTTTCACATAAGAGGAGGTTCTGGAATCCGAGAGCAACTGCTGATCCACCAACAGAAGGCCCTTATTCTTCATCAGATTTTTATAGTAATTGTTATCGAATTTCATGGGCGTTCCGCGATCATTACGTGAATAGACGACGGCTTCTGGGTCTGGATTTGGTGTTGGGCAGCGACCTTTCAAATACACAGCATATTCTGGATCCAAAGTTGGGTCCACATTGGGGTACAGCCTGTGCACCAGGTTCTCACAGTGTGTTCTTCCAACCGTGTGCGCCCCTGTTTCGCAAAACCATTTTACTTTACGAACTTAGCATCCCATCACGATAAAACAAAGGACAAGTTTACAAAAAACATTCTTTGAAGATAATGTAACATGGTTTAATGACTTTTATGTACTTATGATTAGGCCGTAATTAGAATTAGTGAAGTCGGTTTCTAAAGAACTTGAAATTTGGATAGGATCAATGTCCTATTGAAGGAACGTAGATATTTGGAAGGTAGTTAAAACTTGTCAAATCATCTATCAATATCACAAAAGTTGAGAAAACGAAATCATACCTAAAAGAGCAACAACTCCTTCTGCATCGATGCCCATGGCGGCAAATCTTGATAGAACAATTGAGACGCTGTCATTATGCAGTGGAATGTAGTTGTCCACTACTGCTGCGCTGCTCTTCATACTGTCTCTCCTCCCTGTTTTCAGTTCTATACGAGGCCCTCCTAACTGCAAGAAAAAATTATCAGTTCAGACAGGTGAAATCAGTCACTGAAGCATTCTCAACAAGTTAAAGACATCAGATTGATCATACAACATACAAATAAAGTGCATCCAAGAAAAACAAATGGTATCTTACATAACTTTGTATTTAAGACATTAAATTACTTGGTGCTTTATATGTTTTAATCATTCTAAAAGTTCTTCCATATATTGGAAAAGATTAGACATCCCAGAGCAAACATAAATTCGTTTACCATGACGACTCCATCCCTGGCAGAAAGAGAAACAATGTCAGCACACGAGACAACTCCAGGGCACTCCTTCTCAAGCGCGCTCTTAATTGTATTCACATACTTGAAGTTCCTCATTCCAAAGTTTCTGTCCGATGGCTTCTCAGACTCCACACTCCCACTCGTATCCAGCAGCACCGAAGCATCACAAGACTGCATTCAGAGCAACACCATTAAACTCCAATTTACAACTAACCCATTAAAAGAAAAATAACCCACAGTCAAAGACATTGAGATCTTAGAAAGATACCTCGACCATGCAGTCGTGGAAAATAGCTCTGAGCCAGGAGACAGCAGTATTGCCATGCTCTTGATAGAGATTATACACTTGCTGTTTCACAATATCCTCTGCTTTTGGGCACGAGGCTGCATAGTAGTTGCTCTTCAATCCGCTGCTCTGAGAGCATGAAAGTGGTGCCCACAGAGCAATCACAATGACTGCTAGTGACCCAAAACAAACAATGCTCTTGCTCGCCATTGTCTTTTTGGTTTTCATTTCGTTGCCGACTGCTCTGTATTTAAAAGCAGTGGAATATGATATTAAATTGTGTGGACACGTAATGGATGAGAACCAGCCGAGCCCTCGATATTGACCGGAGCGAAATATCACAGAAAAGGCATAAAACCGCCGCCCTAAAGATGATTCCATACTCCCGTGAACAGCCCACAACTCCAACTTTCTGCGTTCAGAATGGTGGTTTCGTTGACTGGGAAATGTAGGTGGTTACTGAAGGTTTTTGTAAATAGTCAAAGCATCCTGCTTTCACGTGAATAATTAGTACGAACTATTGTACCCTATCATACTTTTCGCTTTAAATATAATCAAAGTTGTCATTAGTGCTCGCACCCTTTAATTCCATTTGGTCGCCTTGGCAAATAATCTCTTGTAGGCTATCTTGGTTTGATCAATCCTTGAGTCATGGACTAAGCTTTGCCACATCCTCTATTTGGTGGAACCGTTTAATTTAGCAGGAAGGCAAACCTCTTGGATCTACCCCCTTTAATTCCATTTGGTCGCCTTGGCAAATAATCTCTTGTAGGCTATCTTGGTTTGATCAATCCTTGAGTCATGGACTAAGCTTTGCCACATCCTCTATTTGGTGGAACCGTTTAATTTAGCGGGAAGGCAAACCTCTTGGTACTATCAAAGAGTTCAAAGGAAAACAACTTTTTAAAAAAGGAATTCAAACCTTCCAAGACCTATGGGATCTCACTAGCTTTATTTGATTGTCTTGGCAACAACTGAAATCACATTTTAACTTGTCCTCTGCTGATAAGTATCCGCTCTTAAGAATACAACAGCTGGTGACCCCTGAACCCTCATGTTTGATGTCCACACCTTGCAATGATAATTTCCTTAAGGAATGGAAATGGCCTAATATGCGCAACATCCAAAGGTTTCCTCTAAAGATCGTCTACAAACAACTCCTCTCAACTTGCTCCTTGGCTCCTCGTCTCAATTCTAAATGGAGGTGTAACATTAGTAGAGCTCAGTGGAACAGGTTAAGCTTTCAGATCTGGAAATCAAAAGCTAATGTTTAGTCTCAACTAATAGCCTAGAAAGTTCTCCATTCCAAGTTGTCTATTAGTGATCATCTATCATTCATCTGCCCTCCCTCGATTTGTCCATTTTGTGCCAAAAAAGAATCAATTAAACATACTTTTTGGCTCTATTTGTCAACTGTGGTACTCCCTCTTTTCCATTCTTCCAGCTCTCTTTCCTCAAACTTGGTCTTGGAGGGCAATGCTTCTCGGGCTTTCCTCCCATCACAATATCATTACCCAAACATCAAGACAAGTTATTATTAATTTCATTTGGAATTTTTGACGCTTGGTTGCATTCTCTCATACTTTTCTTCCCGTGCAAATTGAAGCTCAGATGATCTACTCAAAATTAGCCCTCCACATCATCATTCTTCAGACTATCCCTCAAGTTAACATTGATCTTATTGAAACATTGCTTAGTATTTGGGATCAAATCAAGAGATTTGAAAATAGTTTACAGAATGTCGAAGGGAGTTCTCTATTATGGGGATTTTCAACTTGTTTTGGGTTTTATCATTATGTTGGTCCATCCTAAGGACTTTCAACTTGCTATTGATGAAGATTTTCAACAACTGATGTTGTTGGAAGCTAGGTTCAGCAATCACAACATTACCACAATTCAGCAACTTCAAAACTTCCAAATTGTGCACTATAATGAAACTTATGATATTCAAGGAAGCATATGCTATGGATTTAGGCATTATTTTGGCAATGATTTCTTTTCCCTACAGTTGCTTCAGTGGAGAGTATGCTACTGTCATAAGAGTTTTTTTTTTGCAGCAGTTGTCTGCTATTTGGTTGTATCTTTGTAACTTTGTATTCATACATTAGCAAGGTCTAGGGTAAATGACACTTCCAACTATTTTTGGCAACATTTTGTTGATTTTTCTGATGTTGAACATATATATCATCTTGTAGCTATTTTCTTTTGGATTACTTTGTTGTTGTTCTTTAACAGCATTGTTGTTGTTCCTTACTTGCATTGTTGTTGATTTGATGTAATTTTGATTCTCTTAATCCAATACAAAAAAAAGTTGTCATTAGTGTAGAATAAAGAAGATTTTTTTAATTGGGAAAATGCTTATATTAATAATAGAAAAAGAATTTACAAGAGTACAAATGTGCCTAAAAGAGGCACATCCCAACCCAAATGACTTTCAAAGGCAGTCAAACAAAAAACACCAAAGCATATACCAGCTAAAATAGCAAAAAGAAAACCTGCTAAGGGCAGCATACAATTGACATGAGACTCATTCTTCTCCAAGAGTAAGGAGTACATGATCATCTATAATGATATTAAACATTGAAAGTAGAGCTCCATTATAATTTTTAGCAATCACTACTAGCTGAGACTGGACTTTAGATAGATGGGATTGAATCTCGAAGGTGTTGTTGTGTTTATCCTTCATTGCTTTAGCAAGAGTTGACTGCTGCAAAATAATGTTAGAGAATATATCATGCATGATCACTTCTACAAGGAGAAAATCATTAGAAAAAATAGCTTTACATCTAAGCAACCAAATGTAATGAAGAATATATTGACGAAAGATTCTGAAACTACATGCTAAGAACAATGCAGCCCTAAAAGAGTTGATTTCCATTTTAATTTTCTGGTAAACATATCAGGAATAAGACTCATAATAGCTTGCCAAATTGATTGAGAATGTTTGCATGACCAAAATGCATGTTTGACGATTTCTAGCTTGTGACAAAATGGACATTTGGTGGACCAATTACGCAAAAAGGTGAGCCTGCATTCTCCCACAACAACTTTGTAATGAATAATCTTCCATGCTAAAAATTGCGCTTTGGCCTCAACTTTTGATTTCCAAACAATAGTGCTCAAGCTAAACCATTTGGACTTGGACCAATTTAGATTTCATTTCAGATTTAATCTAGGAAGCATTTGAATTGGAGGAAGGATATTAAGGTAGATAAGCTTGAGAGGGAAATTTTAAATATTGTAGCCTAGAAACCACCTCCAATCCTTAAGAAAATTGCAAGAAATAGAAGTGCACGATTTTAGCTGTAGCTCTAAAGGAACAACATCTTGCACCTTATGAATTTCATTGATGAGAGCATTAGATAGCTTGAAATCCTTGTTAAGTTATAAGTCACTTTTCCAAGATAGAGTTGTGAAGTCCCAAATGTCCCTGAATTCCTTGATGCCTTTTTTGAATAAGAGCTTGCTATGCAGGTGAGAGGTAGTTGCTAAAGGTTTCCCCTAAAGGCATATCAATCTATTCCACCAAATAGAGGAAGTAACAAAACTCATGCCATGGCTAAGATTTTGTCCTTTCCATTCAAGAAGAGGAGAAACATGTTGCCAAGCTTTCCATATGCTTAAAAATTGACTAGAGGCATGAGGTTTGAAGTACCTAGCCATAAGGATTTTATCTTTCCACCCAATGTCTTTCCAAGAATTATTGGCTTTGGCTATAGCAATTTTGTGCCTAATAAGAGATTTCCATGGCCTTGCTCCATTAAGAGATCTAGTGATCCATTTAGCAATTTAAGACAGATCCCTTGTGAAAGGGGATCAATAACTCCTAAACCCCCTTTGTTTTTTGGTTGGATGCAATATAACCATGAAGCAATTGGAAGACCTTTGTTATTCTATTTTCCCCATAGAAAACCTTTGATTAGCTGAGTTAGTTTATTATAAAGTCTTCTTTTGGATGGAATCCAACATGATGAGATGTATACATGATCGGCTATGAGAACTTTGTTGGCAATTTGAATGTGTCCAACTATAGATAAAAATATGTTTGACCAAAGTTGGAGCTTTCTTTTTAATTTATTGATGAACCATTTCCACATTTTAGAGAGAGAAACTCCTATGCTAAGGGAATACCTAGGTATCTTGAAATTACTCCATGCTTGTTGAAATTCCACTATGGGGGAATCCAAGGAGGTGGCTGATTAGTTGAAGTTGTGTGAGGTAAAATATGTAAAGGAAATAAAAAATCACACAAGCAATGAAACGTATTACATTAGAGATTTAAATCATAAACTAATCTAATTGCAAACTTCAACCAAATCCTCCAAAATCATTCCATTGTTCTCTATTCTCAAGTATCCTCTAAATCATTAGTGCTCTCAAATTTATATATTGCACTATGACTGTTTGGATGACAACCTAAGAAATGAGATGTTGTAAGATGCAAGAATCTAATTCCTACATGAAGTATAAACTATGTGATTGATGTCATGATGCTATGATATTAATGTTGTTGTGATAAAATGAAGATTATGCTATGATATTGATGCTAAACGCTATGGTGGAAATGTTGTATGAAAGCTAAGATGATAACTAAAATGCAGTTATAAACTAAGACATGATTCTAAACTAACATGATACTACAATGCAACTTGCTAAATACTAAAATGCTCTAAATGCTCAAATGCATACAATGTGATTTCTACATAATAAGTTTTCTCAAAGATGTGATGTCAAATGTTGTAGAATGGGCTTGTATTTATAGGATTTCTAAAGCATCTTATGATGTGGCAGCAATCAACAGTCAAGATTTTAGCATGAGAGATGAACAGTGGAGATGGAAGAAGTTAGAAAGAATCATGGAGGGTAATGTGTGGGATCATGGTGGGCCAAAAAGTGACGATATGATGGGTATGTGTAGGGTATGTGGCTGACGACTTTTTTTTACCCAAAAATTGATGAAAAAAAAGGGTTTTCAAAGGAGATTCTCAACTTTCCACCAATATAAATTATGCTTTACTTTGAATTTAATAAATTATTATTATTCATTTTCTATTTAAATTACGACTAAAGTCCTGATTGATAGGCTGATTGAAAAACATCTATAGCTTTCAAATGGTATCACATTTTTTGAATCTGAAAACATGTGTTACATTCTATAGGATTAAAAAAAAAAAGAATTTTATGAAGTTTTGACCAAGTTAAGGATGGTCAGACATACGAGTTTTTATATTTTTTTAAATTTGTACTAAAAATTTTATAATTAATTATTTACTTGGAAAAAAATTACAAAAAAATATGCATCACATTCAAGCATGAGTCCTCTCCTTATATCTAAAATCTTATAAAAAAATAGTATCATTTTATTGTGGTTACGGTGGTAAGACAGACACCTACTTCTTTATTTTTCCTTGAAATTTAAGTACTACTGCATTGAAATTTTAAATTTTCACCAAATAGATTTCTTTTTTTTTAAATAAAACCAATAGTTTAGAAACTATATTCAATTTGCTATAGATTCTATTCTTACATATTTTTGAAATAATATAGATAACTTATTAAAAAAATTACGTCAAGTTGCCTAACTCTAATTTTTCTAAATTTTTTGCCACTTAAGGGCCTATTTTTTCCATGATGAGCTTGTACATACCCGGAGGATGTTCCCTTGACCAAGGGCAACATACCAAGTGTATGAGGAAATAAAATGTGTGAAAAATCCAAGTGTCCAAAGTTTTTTTTGGAATTGGTTGAGGATAATGCAATTTAAATATTAGACATATTTAAATACATGTGACATTTGATGATGTGGCAAGAGGAAAAGTTGGAGACATTTGCTTAAATTCAAATTTGGGATTTAAATTTAGTGAAAATATTATTAATTAAATAGAACAAACTATGTGAATTTGTTTATTTAATTAAAATAGAAAAATCTGATTTTAGATTCAAGAATTAGAAGAGTGTGAACTATATAAATAAATTTGGAATTTATTTATAAGTAGACAAATTAAAGGGGTTCATTAATTAAATGACTTGTATTTAATTAATTAATTATCTTGACCGATTTTAGGAGTATACATAAGTCATCCAAAATTCAATTTTATTAAGAGAAAGTTGTGAGCCACTTGTTGAAAAAAATAGGTCTATGACGTCCATGGTGTTATTAAGCTCTTCTTGAGAGTTTTGAATGAATAGTAAGATATCATCAGCAAAATGAGAGTTGAGAGCAACTTCATTACCAAGTAGAGAGATACCATGAATGAGGTTTTTCTTTTTAGCATGAATTAATTAGGTAACCAAGTGCATCAATTGTGAGCACATAGAGGAAAGAAGCTAAAGGGAAGCCTTGTCTTATCGATCGTTGAAGAGGAAAGGATTGAGTGATTGAACCATTGATAGCTAAGTAAGCATTAGCATCAGAAAAAAGGAGTTTCACATGTGAAATGAGCATAGGTTCAAAGCCTAACCATTTGGTCGTATTTTTAATATAAATTCCCACCTAATCCTATCATGAGCTTTGTCAAAATCCAATTTGATGAGGAGGCAATCTTGTCTTGTTTGTTGAGCCCATTCAATAGCTTCCCAAGAAAGCACCAAATTGTCAAGAATGAATCTCCCTCTTATAAACCCAATTTCCTCAGGTCTAACAATATATTGCACCGTTTGTTTAATTCTTTTGGTAATATCTTTGGCAATAATCTTATAAGAGGTATTAAGGAGGGTGATTGGTCTCCAACCTACAATGGTACTCTCATTTTTTCCTTTGGTAATTAATTTTATCAACCCTTGATTAATAGAAGAACCTAAGGATCCCTTACAAAATGCTTCTTTATAGGCCTCATAGAATTCTTCCCTAATAAATGGCTATAATATTTTATAAAATTTTGCTAGTATGCCATCAATCCCGAGACTTTTACAGTCAGCCATATCATTCAAGGTAGCATCCAACTCTTCAATGGTGAGTAAGCGGTCTAAGTAATTTTTTTGACCAAAGTAAATCTTACTAGGAATGCAAGTGCCAACCATATCTTCAACTATTTCTTCCAGCTAATCTCCTCCAGCAAGATCAATAAACAATTATTTATAATGCTGAAAGAAGCAAGATTTAATATGATCATCAGGATTGTCAAGCTTATGCCCCTCTTTTTCATGTATAGATATTATTCTTTCTTTGGAATGTTTATTCTTGAGATAACTAAAAAATAATTGTGCTCCCTTATCTCCTTCTTTCATCCAATGTATCCTAGCCCTTAATTGAGCTCCTCATCCTTGATATAATTCAAATCTTCTGAGTTTTGTTTCAGCAGTAGCAATAGCATGTTAAAGGGAGATGTTAGTTGGTGTTGAATTTAAAAGATTTATGCTTTTTCCCAATTGATACCTTAATGTTTTTTCCATTCTAGATCTTTGTCTAGCCATTTTTTCCCCATAAGCTCTTAGGAAGGTGGTGCAAAAAATAATAGATTCATTCCACCAATGTAACCAACCACAATTATGTTAAGGTCTAGGTGCTTCGTTCCAAATGGAGATAAGAGAAGAAAGGAAATTGGGATGGTTAAGATGGGAGGTGTTGAGCTTGAAGGGTAGGCTACTTGGTTGGGAAGGACAAGAAGAAAGTTGGCATGTCAACAAAATTGGGAGGTAATCTAAAAGGGAGGCAGAAGCATCAACTTTAATAAGAGTGTTATGCGAAGAAGGGACAATAGAAAGGGAATCAGCAAGGAAAAATTTATCAATCCAACTAAGTTTCCTTAAATCACCATCTCTTGAGTTGGACTAAGTGAAAAAATGGTTGAGATGGGTATCTCTTTTGTCCACAATGGGATCTAAAACTCCCATAGTATTCCTTGTTAGGATCCAAGCATCAAACTCTTTTTGTGAAAGTTTATGAGGGTTGAACTAGCTTCTATCATAGTGATTTTCCACCATGTTAAAATCACCTCCCCAAACCCATTAAGTTGTAGAAAGGTTATTAACCATCCATTCCCAAAGTTTGATTCGAGAAGGGGAATCATTGGGAGCATAGATGGAGAAAAAACCAATGGATCTTCCTTGGAGCAATAATAAGCACCACACGCAATTATTATTGGGATAGACTCCTAAAGAGATAATAAACTTGGCTAACCAAGGTACAATTCCTAACACTGCGCCTCCAATTTCGTCACTGTGACGAGTGAATTTAAACTAGTCATCCCTCCATAAGGATTGAAGAGTAAGCTGGAGTTGGGTATCAACATTTTTTACTTCTTGCAAGAAAATTGCATCTGGCTTGTGAATTTGCAAAGCTTTCTTAACATGAACTTTTCTTGAGGGGATAGATAAACCCATAACATTCCATGACATGACAAAAAACTTCATTTCATTTGAGGGAGGGAGTCCATATCCTCTGAATCCAACACTTTGAACTTATTCTCCTATAAACAATCTTGTTGCTAAAGTGGAATTAATTCCCTAGAGAGGTCCTCACTACGGGATCTAGACCTTTGTCTAGAGAGGTCCTTGGTAGGGGATCTAGACCTTTTTCTGAGAGAGCTTGGAGAGAGAGATCTAACTCTACGAGTAGTAGATTGAATCCCATGGCTTTGGTCGTTCAATTGTTGATTTGAGATTTCCTTTCCTTTTTTAATCATCCTCCAACCATCCTCAAGGATGGCATCCTTATAAGATGGAGGTTTATCTAAAAGAGAACTTGGCACTGAAGAAAGGGGAGGATTAAGTAAAATATTTTCCCCAACAGAGGGAAGACGGTCTGAAGCAATGATGGAGGGACTTGAATGAAGAAGATTGTATTGAAATCAGAGAAGCAAGGAAAATTATATGCTTGAACAACTACTACAATATAGGAAATTATGTATGAAGAAAAATTATGTCAAACTTAAATAACAAATGTATTCTAAGTAGAGGCTTTACAAGATATGAAGGTCTTCAACTTGTAATCTTTTAGAGAAAAAATATTAGAAACAATAAATGGGATAAATGGGACTTAAAAGGGCCAAACACCATCATATTTGTGTTAATAATTATAGTTAAAAGATAAGATTAAAGGGTGGTTGTTTAAGGTTTTATAAATTTTGATATTGTTTTCAAAATTTTAATTGTTATAAGATTGTAATTGTTTATATTTTTTTTAATAATAGTAAATCATTCAATATAATGTTTTCAAAATTATTTTCATATTTATAGATAGTGTAGTAGATCTTTTTAATTGAAAATGGATAAATAGATATAGTGAAGGTAAATTAAAGAATGTTTAAATTTGATTAATTAATTAGTATAAGTGATCAAATCATTAAACATGACATGAAGAAGTATAAATTAATTATAATATTAATTAGTCAAAGTGATCAAATCATTAAACAAAAAAAATGAAGTATAAATTAACAAATTATAATTATTAATAACATGTAACACTATATTTATGTAGAAAAACTCTTTTATCAAAAACAAATCAAGTTTTTATTAATCATAAGAACAAGAATACACTAACACAATCTAGTGAGTCTTCTTCAATCTAATAATATTCTAGTTACATAAGTATGTAACACTATCTAAACTCTATCACACACACTCAATATATAGAGGAAGGGGAAATAATAAAATACAAGTTGGTTTGATAAAAAAAGGGACCACCAAAACCATGGTTTACACAAAAAAAAACTATGCCCCACCATGCATTGAGTCATATATTCAAGCTAAAAACCAATTAATAAGATCTTTGATTCCAAAACTATTGGTAGGAACCACTCCCAAGCCTAACACTATGTGATGAAAATGCAAACTACCATAAGTCCCACCAACTATGGCACAATGCACAAATTAGTTCCCATTTTTATCCTTTTATCATGACCTTCTTATTCAATGTTTTTGATTGTATAAGCAGCATTTACAGGGTGTTGTACCCTTTACACAAGGAACCCAAAGGGCCAAAAAGTATTAACCCAAAAAGTGGCAAAAAAAATTACAATAACAACAGACTATAGACACAGACAGCCAAAAAATAGTATAGACATAGTAAAGACACAACCCAGAGCAAACCCAACAACTAATTGTTTGAACCCTCCCATTTCTTAACCAGAAGGTTTAACACATCCTCCCCAATCCAATTGGGGCCTTCCTCTGTGGTGTTCTTGTTTAGCTCCTCCTTAATCACATCTGAGAGAGTGAGGGACAACTTATGAATCAGCTTGACAACAAAACGAGCCAGGCAATTCACCTTCTGGTTCAACATAGACACCTACTCTTGTAGCCCACCGGGCACGTCCATTTTGTCTTCCTTGCTCTGGATCTCTATTTTAGCGCTAGCCCTAGTGTCTGAGGATTTAGTGGAGTCCTCCCGCAGCATCTAGTTAAGGTCCGATAAATGACTAGGGTCTTTTATGGGGCTGATGTCCCTCCTTTTTCTAGTAGCTTTGAGACCTTCAACCCTCTCGCCAAACCTATCAGAGTCATTGGAAAGAGGGTCAACAAGGGCCTCCTTCTTTCTCTGCACCAATCTATGAGATCTTCTCACACTCAAATGCTCCACTTCTAAATCATAACTAGCTCCCACCATAGTATCACCCTTAGAATCTTTTTCCTCATCCAAATTACCTTATTTAGAGACCGAAAGAGTGCTTGGGAGAAGAGACTTTCCTTTCTTCTTAGCTGCAGAAGTGCTTACCTTCTTACCTTTCTGCACACCAATCCCAACCACCACACTCACTAGAGACACACCTATCACAATTTTCTTTTTCTTCAGGGGCAGAGTGGCCACGGATCTCAGTACCAGGGAAATCTTCAATATAGGGGATTTTTTCTTGGAACCTGTAGAAATAGTAGGGGAATGGTTTTCAGCATTAACCTCAAGAGAAACTAATTCTTCCACCCTCACAGCTAAGATGGGTTTGGGTGGGAACAAAGCCGAATGGAAATGATAAATCCTGTGGATCAACCCTTCGTGTAAAGGTAATAAAGGCAGAGAATCAAGGTTGTTAATGGCATGATCCTGGGTTTCTTTGATGGAACTTTCCAGAGAGGAGAGCAGGAAGAAAGGAAAAATGAGCAGCATCCTATGCCTTAAATGATTTAGTAATGGTAAGTGATAGAAAAAATATACCTTGAAGGGGCCCTCAAGAGTGACATACTTCATAATTGCTAGGAAAACTTTATCCCATTGCTAAGGCAACACTTCTTGGTCAAAGCCAGACTACTTGTTCACTGGCTTCTCATTCCCTTTAAAAAATGCATTCAAATTCAAAAAATCCTATGATTTGGTGTGCTTTTTATACTTCATACCTTCACAGGAGAGGCCAATAGCCCTACCAATTACCTCTTCATTGACTTCAAAAGAAATTCCACCCAAGGTGACTCATCGATCCTTCCAAGAGCTATTAAACTAGGCCAATAGAATTTCATCGTGGCCCACAAGATTTTCCATAAGCGGTGCTAACCCACCTTCCAAAAAAATATGCCATGCCAAGAGATCCTAGCAGAACTCCTCACAATTGTCCGACTCATTCTGAACATGATCATCACCCATCATGAACCATAACACATAGTAGAGTAAAAATTGAAATCAGACACCAAGAACGCTGGAAATAATACTGTTGCAAATGGCTTTACAAAACCCAACAAGATGAATAGGTTTAATAAAGCCATAGTGATAATCACACGTACCTATAGTCATTTTCGATGACAATTTCCATGCAAGAACATCATCATCACCCGACCGTCCAACATTAATCAAAATAAAAGAAATAATGGTCTTCGTAATTAATTTCACTTATCTCATCAGCTTGCAAGAATTACACAAATTCCAAAACCATATAAATGCGGGGGGGGAATTTGAAATATTCAAGTACATTTGAAAAAATATGAGGCACAAAAGATGCCTCAATTTGAAATCATTAAGAAAAAAGGAAAATTTAAACCTTATACTTGAAATCCATGAGATTTGGAGAGATTTGTTGTACCATTTAAAAGAAATCCCACAAGAGTTAGGGGCCCCACCAAAAGTAATCAAAAGGAAGATAACCCACTTGGCTACCCACATGATCACAAACACCTCATCCCACCCAAACCCAATCAGCCAGTGATTCATTAGGGAATGTCACCTATTCCTAAAAAAGAAAGACCAATTAATCATTAATGTTAGATGGATTCCTCTGCTCCAAGAGGATTAGCCTTTGGATGGGCTCCGACAGAATATCAATTTTTCTCCAACACTTGCAAAGCTGCTAGGTGGACCCCATGTTGGCGAAGCCATCAACCACCTAATTTCCCTCTCGAAAATATGAGAAAGGTGGCACCTACTAAGCTTTGAGATTAAAATATTAATATCCAACAGTATGTCCCATAATTTCCATCCAATTTGGTTGCCCTTATTAACAGAGCCAATCACATTTTTAGAATCCTCCTTGATCTCAAGGAACCTAATTCCTAGAGAGACAACAATCTCAACACCCTTTAGCAACACACAAGCCTCTGCCACCATTGAAGATTGTATACTAATACCACCAACAAACCATGCAACCAAGTTGCCCCAACAATCCCTTATGACTCCACCTATGATGGCCAGACCAGGGTTCCCCTTAGCCGCACCATCAAAGTTAAGTTTAAACCAACCCTCTGGCAATCATTTCCAAACAATGTTTTTCCTAGCAATAGATTTGGATTTATCAAAGGAATCAACCCCAAGATCTAAATTCTAGGCTTTAGTCATTTTTATCTCCCACTCAAATGGGGTTGTGTCAGATGGCTTCCACTTAAGTAAGGATAGACACTCAGATATTAGTCTTGAATTGTACCCAAAAGATTCCTTCAAGCTCTTCTCAATATCACGGAACACCCTATTTTTCCTTTCCTTCCAGATACACCAACAGATGATAGGTGGTATTTGCCTCCAAATTTCTAAGGGAAGGGGGTGACGGAAAGGCCCATTCCACCCCTCCACAAAGGAAACCAAATTATTATTCAAAGTCTAGTGTGTTCCTAACTTTTGAAACACCATCTCCCAGACACCAACAGCAAATGGACAGTGCAGTAGCATATGATCCGCAGATTCTTCATTGTTTTTATATAACAAACACCTGTTTGAGATTTGAAAACCCCTCCTTAGATTATCTTGGGTAAGGATCCTACTATGGCAAGTCATCCACCAAAATAAATTTATCTTATGGATAAGATGACGGTTCTAGACCAACCTCAAAAATTTACTTTGGATACCCTTGTTAGTCAGCATACCATAAGTCGTTCAAACAGTCAAATCACCTTTACTTTCAGCAACCCAAAAGAAATCATTGTCCATAGAAGATAGAGGAAGTCTAAATTAAGTAATTAAGACATGTAAGGAAGAAGTGAGACTTTGTAGGTTAGGGGAAAGAGGGCCATAGGATCCTAAGACTTTTCAACACCTACCCCCCTGAGAGTCAATAATGTAATCCTCCACATTCCTACCAAAGAATCTAGCAGTAGCTCCCATCAATTTTTTGAATTTTGAATCAACCAAAGGGGAATCCAAGAGCCAAGAATCCTCCCAAAACCAAATTTTATTACCCTTTCCAAGCTTCCATTTAATAACAAATAGCAGTAGCTTCCTCATTTTGCATATATTATTCCAAGTTAGAGATCCCTATGGATGCTCATTTTCTATACAATTGATTAGTGAGCCATTATTCAAGTATTTTGCTTTCATAATTTTGTACCAATCCTTATTATCTCTTAGTTGATCCCAACCCACTTTAGCAAGCAAAGCCTTATTGGAAGCCAAGACATTCCTAATTCCTAGCCCCCCTCAAGCTTAGGGTGGAAAACTTTCTCCCAACTGACCAAAGACAACTTCTTTTTATCCTCAGTCCCTGACCAAAGGAAGACATGCTGGAGCTTTTCAAATTTCTCAGCAATATAACTAGGCATTTTGAACATGGACATAAAATAAACTGGGATACCATGAAGGGCAGCAGTGAGAAGCTGAAATTTACCCACATGAAACAATAGAGAGCCTTTCCAACCAGCCAGTTTTCTTTGCAGTCTGTCAAGGATAGAATTCTAGAAATTAGGTGTGACTTCCTTAACAATAAGGGGGAGGCCAAGGTAGACCAAGGGAAGCAAGGCACTAACACAACCTAAAATAGTAGTAACCTGAGTCTACAGCCTAGGAGAATAGTGGAAGAAATATATCACACTCTTATTATAAATGATGCATTGACCAGAACAAGTCGTATAAAGATTGAGACACCCCTTCCATTTCCTGGCTTCAATCATTGAAGCTTTTCCAAAAATCATAGTATCATCCACAAATTATTGGATGGTCATAGAAGCATGGGTGGAAGCTAGCCTAACCCCCAAGATGGAGCCCACCAATAGTAGACTAGCCATATTTCTGCTTAGCACTTCAACTGTCATAATGAATAAAAAAGGGGAGAGGGGGTCACCCTGTCTGATTCCCCTCCCAACCTCAAAGAACCCTTGGGACACTCCATTGATCACGACAGAGTATTTCACTATGGAGACACGTTCCATAATAATTTTAATAATATTTTGATTGAAACCAAACTTACCAAGGACTTTAGGAAGGAAGTTCCATAGAACTTTATCATAAGCTTTAGAAATGTCTAACTTGAAGGCCATACTAGGGTTGTTATAGCAATCCATAGAATGTAGGATTTCATGGGTGGATAAATTAGCATCCATTATAAGTCGGCCAAGAACAAAACCTTTTTGACAGGGGCTAATCATTTTCTCAAGGAGGGGTTTCAGCCTATTCACTAAAACTTTGGAGAAGACTTTATAAACAATATTGTAAAGATTGATAGGATGAAAATCAAACATGGTCAAAGTGTCCTCAAATTTGGGGACTAAGGAAATAAAGGTGTGATTCATATTTTTGAGAAGTTTACCAGAGTTAAAGAAGTCTTTAGCAGCAACGGTAAGATCCTCCCCCACAATCTCCCAAAAAGTGTGAAAAAAATTCAAGGGGAAACCATCCAACCCAGGAGCTTTAAAGGCCCCCATACTAAACACAGTAGTAGGAACCTCCTCAACAAATACCTCCCTGAGAATAGAAACATTATTCTCAATGTCAATAGGATTAGGGATGGAATCCAATAGCATATCCACCAACCCAGGGGTCGGAGCCTCAACAGGGAGAGAGTAAGCCTGTTGAAAGTGGTTATCATGTAAAAGACCAATCTAAACAGGGTTAGATACTTCAACACCAGCCTCATTTTTCATTTTCTTAATTTTATTCCTTTTACTATGTTTAATATTCAATATGTGGAACGAGGTATTCCAATCCCCTTTAGCAAGCCACCAAATCTTGGACTTTTGCTTCCAAAAGACCTCTTCTTTCTTTAATATTTTATCCCATTCCACACATTCCTCTTTCTCTTGTTGGCCCGTTAGCATGCTATTATCACCCTCTTCCATTTTCTTTTGCAACTCACTAAGCTTATCTACCACAACCCATTTTTGGTGGAACACATCACCAAACACACATTTATTCCACCATTTTACCATCTATTTGATATGTTTAAGTCTTTAAGAGAGTCTAAACATAGGAGAACCCTGCACTAGGATATTCTACTAGACAACAACCTTTTTCCTAAAATCCAGATGGGAGTTCCACATGATTTCAAACCAGAAAGGGTAAGGACCAACAAAAAAGTGATCTGAAGGGGTTAATAGTAGAGGATTGTGATCTGAAATAGTCCTAGGGAGAGCCAATAGGTTAGCATTAAGGAGAGCAGTCCAATTGGGGGAGAAAAGGAAACGATCAAGGCATGCCTAGATTAGGTTAGCCCGAAGGTGATGGTTTGACCAAGTAAACACCTGTCCCTATAGACCAATATCAACCAGACCAGTACAATTTAGAAAGTCATCTAGATCAGACATGCTATCAGAATAATCAATAAGACCCCCATTCTTCTTCAATAGGTAAATGGGAGAGTTAAAATCTCCAGCCATCATCCATCGACCATCCTTATTAGTCAATAACCAATTAGAAATCTCCTACTAGAGTTATTTCCTTGCATTCCTAATGTTGGGAGAATAAACATTTATCAAGAACCAAGATCCCCCAGCATTAGAGAAATTAATACCAAGATAGTTCCTACACTAGAATAGCACAAAGCCACAAAATTGAGAGGAATTCCAGAGCATTTCCAAACCACCTAATGCCCCATCAGCATCACTAAAAGAATAGAGGGAATTAGGCCAAATATACTTGGCTATATTATCAAGATTTGTTTCCTTCATTTTAGTTTCTTGGAGAAGTAGTATATAATTTTATGTTCCAAAACATAGTTCTTTAGAGCCAACTGCTTATGGGGGTTGATTAGCCCTCTCACATTCCAAGACAGGACTTTCATTTAGCATTTTTCTTTGAGGACACTTCCAATGTCCTATGTTTTCCTAACGCAATACCATTTGTTGTCTCTCTGAGCCTGGTCACTCGTAGGTTTGGTCTACCCGGTTTGGAGTCTCCACCCACATCCACCTTCTTATTTTTTCCTTTCTTCTTAGGAGTTGACCAGAACTCTTCTTCCACATTATGTTCCTAATTTTTAACTATCTCCACCTCCTTTTCATGATTGGATGAAACAACCTTCTCCATTTCATTTTGAATCTCACCATCCTCCAAACCTTTAGGGAATGAAGTAAAAGTTGAGGATACATCCGAGGCAAAAACAAGGGGATCAAAGGAAATCAAGGCCTTATCAAATGGGACTAAATCTGAAGGAAAACCCGAGATCACTAGGATAGCAAGCGCAGGCTTAGTCAGGGACTCAATGATCTTTAGCAAATTAGATTCAAAAGGGAACCCAACTAAGGAGGTCTCTACAGAAGGAACACTAGGACATGGGTCACACCTTATCGAGGATTTAAAATCCATGATAAGGTGTCCCGGTTTAGCACACTTTTGACAATATATCATAGCATTCTCATAGAAAATAGGTTGGATCCAAGAACCAAAAATAGAACAAAGCTTCACATAATTGGGAAGAGTCTTGTTAACATCAATGTTAACTCAAAAGCGAGCAAAGACTAACCTGGACATTGACTTAGTTATAGAGTCTGAGGTAATGAACTAACTAAGAGAATCTTTGATGCACCAAAAGGAAGACTCGTCCCAATATTCCAGAGGAAGATCGAGGAGTCAAATCCAAACAAGAGCCAACTTTCTGAGATCAACATCAAGATTAAATCCTAGCTTCCAATGACATAAGGACAGTGCATGTTTCTCGTAAAACCATGGGGCCGATGAGAGAACAAAGACCAAATCCACCTCAACTGTAAACTTAAACAAAAATAGACCACCTGCCATGGCATAAATACCAACACTACCCTTCAAGTGTCATTTCACATCAACCCAAATTCACACCATATCCATAGAGGGCCAGAAGGAGTTAAACATACCCACAATTTCCAACTCCATGGATGAAGCTAACATGTAGTTAGTAACTTTTGGAATGGAGAACTCGTTGCCAGAGACAGTAATCTTTATAGAAGGACAATGGGGAGAAACCGTAGGGGACGGGCCTTTGTTAGTCAGCACATCTTTCCAACCCTTGGATAATGGGGAAGTGTGGTGCACTGGCACCTTGAGATCAAGAAGAATAGAAATCACGGGATCCCCAGAAGTAGATAGCTCTGGGGAGGACCCCAAAAGCAGTGCCACATGTGTTGAAGGAGGAATCTGGCCAGAAGGGGATAGAGGTGGGGGACCAAGAAGTACCCTTGATGCATAGTCAACCATGCACATAATCAATTCAAAATGAGGAGTGGGAGAGAGGAGAGGGAATTCTTAAGTTTCATTTCTTATTCAATGTTTCCACCATAATATCTCAACTATATATAGACTAAACATCTAGACTCTTTAATGGTTTCCACCTCTTTCCTTTTTGTTTTTCTTATATATCACAATGTAAAAATTTGGAGCTCATTTGATCACATTCTAAGGGATTTTAAAAGGTTTCAATAATTTTCAAACAAATCAAATTTCCTAGCTTGTTAAGATCTTGAATTTTTTAAAAGATAATTGAAGTCATTGCTGTAGAGAAAAACGCATGCTCTCTAAAAGGTGTTTGGAGAAAATAAAACTAGACATGGAATTGTAAGTAAATAGAGTAAACCAGTCCTAAAATTCTCACTTGAAATTTACATTTCAATGACATAATAGGAAACTTAAAATGAAATAAGTGAGAGAAGAGACAAGTTTCATTGATTTCCCATATCAAGAAAACTTATTTGTACTCAATGGTTTCCTAAGAGAATCTAAAACATTATCCAAAGTGCTCACCTTTTCATCATGTCCTTACCATCCTCAACCATCTCATGAGAAAGTGATATAATAAATCTATATGTGTAGTATGATCATTCTACGTGGATTTATTTACTAAAATAATAGCACTCTAACTATAAGAAATTATCCTCACAACTTTGTAATCAAAACAAATACTTGAGCACAGTCTTTATAACCAAATTGGATCCTTACATATATGTGTTTAGTAATGATATAATATAATTTATCATAAATAAAACCAACCACAAGTTTCATTTGACTCATCTAATTGATAACTTCTCTAAATAGAGAAAACAAATAACTACTTGTAGACCTACACTCTAAATCACTAGCTAAATTTGAACAAAAAAATAACTATATGCCCAACATATTATCCACATCATTAGTCTTGTTATAACATAAATAGTAACCATAATTCCATGAAAATATGTAAACACATTTTAAACATAATTATAGTTCTCTCTACCAATGTTATTTACATAAATATGTTAAGAACTCTATTTGCATGGGCACTATTTGATTTAGTAAATATCATTATATACATTAGGATAGATATGAAACTAGAATAATGAAAATTCTACATATCCCAAAATCATCATATTAATTAAGGTGCTAATCCAAAGATATCTTAGTAACTTAGTGAAAAATATTTATTAGCCCATAATTTGACCTATAGAAAATCACTAAAAATCATCATGCATGCTTACTCTAGTTCAACCCAAAAAAGTATGAATGTAATCTCTATTAATTTCCATGCCCAAAATACATTTAATAGAACTTTACATATTTCATATAAAATATGTTAGAAATCTAGGTCTTGATTCCCCTAATCATCCCTATGGCAGTCCTAATAAACAACATGTCATCAATATTTAAGATAATGATTAGTATTTAATAATTAATTAGTTTAAAATAAAAATAATAATATACCTTAGTCCTAGTAAATCAAATATTCAATGTAAAATATTTATACTTCTAATATGATATCTAAGTTGAGTACTTCAATTCAAGATACCTATGCAAAAAATAAAATTTTAGTATTCTTCATCTCAACTTCTAAATCATGAGTAGAGAAATAAAAAGTAGGAATCTAATAGTAGTGATTTTTCTAACAAAATAAAAATCATCAAAGTTAACTCCCTCACTTTCAAAGTTCCATTTTATGATATTCTTTGCTTATACCATTCCAACTTACCATCTACTCTAAATTTCTTATTAAATAGTCAATTACATCCAATGATATTCCTTGTTTCATACCAACAAACACTAGATTCTAGTTGGCACATCTATTCAAAACCATCAACTCCTCTTATTTTATCTCCATTCAAGAATCATTCTCCTTTGATATAGGTATTCCTTAATAGATCTAGATTCATATCACCAATTGATGAATTGCTTAAAAACCAAAACAAAATTTTCTTTGAATTGTTCTCTTTTAGTTTGCATGGTGTGACTACCCAGGTATAACAATTTGGAAATTCAAACAAAAAATTATAAACAATAATATATCAAAAACAAAGGAAACATTCTACCTTGTGTTAGGAAATATTACATCAATACCCACAATCATAATCTATTTCCTATATAACCCCATGAGAGATAAACATGCATACAAGTAGCCATAATACATAGATCAAATAGACAAGCCACAAGATAACACAATATATACCCTGGGAAAACCCTCAAGAGGGAAAAACCTAGCCTCCAAAAGCATCCATACTCCATCATATTATTTAGCAATAAAGCAATACAAGAGTTACAATGAATACCTCTAAAGCATCAACCCTCTCCATGCATCCTCATGTTTCTAAGCATAAATCCATACATCCCATGACATGCTTCACATATGCACTTGATGACTGACTTCCACACCTATCCACTATGATACCAAAATAATGAAGGTCGACTCTCTCCCCCTCATATACTTGCATAAATTGTCATATCAAACTGAGTAACACACCTCCTTTTCCTAATAATCAGATAGACTTCTACAACTTACTGTCAAAACTATGACAGGAACTATAAAAATTAACACAAAACAATAATGGTAGAAATTTTAGGAATTCATTCACAGCACAACATGCAACAGGAATCTGTATCAACATAAAACTTTTCTTCAAGGCGATAGGAACTAAATTATAATTCATTAGAATAGATATAGGCCAAATTCCACATGAACAATCGACAGATAATAATAAAACTTAGGCATTGGTTCATTCATTCAATATCAAAGATTATAGTTATGTCACTTTATTTAATTAATACAATTCTGAAACATGTTTCAGTCAAATTATTCTCTACAACTGGTCATCCTTCCTAATCGGCCTTCCACAACTCTATGCATTTCATTTAACATCCCATAACATGTTTCTCCCATTTCGCACTCTGCCTACAAATTGGGCACCAACTTCCTATGCTACATAGCCTTCACCCTCTCTTAGTGCTTCTAAGAATCAATATCCTCTAGATTGGACTTCTTTGATTGGCCTTCCTTCACTCCTTCACCAAACCCCCCATCTCACATGTGATGCCTCTTAACAATAGTTCCATATCTGTTCTTTACCACCGGTCACAAAT
This sequence comes from Sequoia sempervirens, assembly GCA_007258455.2. Classification (NCBI taxonomy): domain Eukaryota; kingdom Viridiplantae; phylum Streptophyta; class Pinopsida; order Cupressales; family Cupressaceae; genus Sequoia; species Sequoia sempervirens. The sequence goes on along the minus strand of VDFB02324106.1, from coordinate 62,506 downwards.
GGATTTCAACCACTCTATAAACTATCTCCTCTTCATCTTCTCTCCAAACTACTTGACTACTCCAGTCATCGCCCAATCTATCCTCTTTCATCGAACCAACTCTTCCACTGTTGACTATTTCCTAACTATTTGTAACTGGTTTTTTTAACTACACATTAATCTCTAATCTTGTGTGGCCTCTCATCATAGGAAACTACATTGATGCATTTAAGTACCTTCCCTTGTGGCAATGGGATCTACATTTCCCCAAATAAAATGAAATAAGAAAATTAAGAGATTAAGGGTGATCCCATAATAGTGGTTTACAATTTTTGGCCAAACCGGACACTAGAATTTTTATTTTTAACTAAATCTTCACATTCGGACACCTATAGCGGCTAAACCGTGAGGAATTTGAAGATGATGCAAACTAGAGTCTCATCACATTTTGTCTATAGATTCTAAAAATATTTTTTCAAAATTTTTGGAATCAAATTTCTTTTTCCATCTCCCACAAAACCGGTTTTTTCAAAAACAGCATTTTTAAAAGTGATACACACCGTATAACGCATAACTTTTTTCCATGAAGGATAAAATTCTAATTCTTTTGAATTTAGATTTATAACTCCGATATCTAGTGCTTACACTTGGTTAGATAGTTTTTATTGAATATTTTTTCTTTAATCAAGTTTCAAAGTCAAACCAATGATAATTCAGACATAGCGACCGTATAACGCGTAACTTTTTGTATATATCAAAATTCAATTTATTTTTTGTTGGATCAAGGACTTCAATATCTGTGCACTCATATTTTTCAATTTTTTTTTTTGATAATCTGCTATTTTTCCACATGTGTAGAGTAGAGACCTTCATTTTCGATGAAAAACCTATGTTTAATAAAACTAAAAAACAAATAAATAATAGAACCAAAACATATTAAAATTATATTCATTGGATAGCTCATTTCGAGGACTACCTGAATCCAATTTGGTTTGTGAAGATTCCCTCATTTTCATCCTCAACCTGAGCGTCAAAGCATAAAAAATTAGGTTTTTTGTGTGAACAAAGTCAAAAATTAGGGAAAAGGGGGGTTCGCTAGAACCAGGGGGGTTCTAGCGAACCCCCTCAATATGCATTTTCCCTTTTGTTTTTTGGGCAAGAAATGTGGGCCCCGTGATTGATGGGTTCGGTAGAACCCTAGTTCGGTCGAACCCCTTTATGGTTCAGTCGAACTTGTAGGTTCATTCGAACCCCTAAAACCAATTTTTTCTCAGTTTTCCTTCCTTCATCAAATTTTAAACCACTATTGTGGCTTCACCCTTAACCTAATGCTCCTACATCAAACTCCCAAGGGGACAAAAGAAGCATGTGCTCTTGCACATGGAAGTAATAATTAGTAACTTTTCCCCTCCATTTTTTTCCTCTTAAATTTCCAACATTTCTATGGAACACTCGCCATCTTTTTCCAAAAATATTGCACTCTCTTCTTCCTTCCCCTCCTTGTGGACTCATGTCCACCACAGTCCAACCTCCTCCACCAAATACTTTGCACTCTTCTCTCCTCCTTTGTGGGATCATACCCATCCCATATCGACCACCTCCACTAAAAACAACTTACAACATCCTCCACCATCTCTATCAGCAAATGTACAACATCTACATTCAAACCTAAAACTGCAACTATATTCTCTCTTTCCCTCAATGATATATGAATTTAATGTCAATTCCTCATCACAAAATAAAAGATTATTTACTTTATCATTTTTCTCAGATGCAACATCACTCTTCATTGTGACATCTCTAGTATCATCATCAACTGCAACTTTTTGTTCTTCACACTTCACTGCAACTGTAATATTTTTCATACACTCATCCTCTATCAGCAACATCTTTGGCAACAAATTTTCTTCATCCTTTCCTTCTTCGGCTAATACTATTGTACTCCCTTACTCTTTCCCATTCTTTTCTACCATGCCTTCTTCATGGCATGCTTCTGCTATACTCTCTTTGTTCTTTCCTGTGACCAAATCATCATTATAAAATAATATTTTTCCTAGGCATCCATTCTTGCCTCGATCTTTTTAAACAATTCATAGAGAATTCAATTCTCCACTTCCTTCCATTATTCTTCCCAAAATGGGATTATCACTAGTCTCCTTGTGTTTCATCCAATCGTATTCTTCAAATTCATCTCATTCATTCTTGCAATCTTCTATAATGATTCTCACATACCTTGCAATTTATCAAAACACTTTTCTTTGTGGCTTCAAGCTCTCTCTATTCAAGACTCCTCTTACCTGCATCAACCCTCGTGAACTTTCTCTCTACCACTTTTCACTCTTCTCTACCCACAAGTCCTAGTGCAGACTGCCTCACAATCGACATTTTTTTCACACACTCAGAATCACTTGCTTTGATATCAAATTGATGACTGACTTCCACACATATCCACTCTCATACAAAAATAATGAAGGTCGACTCTCTCACCCTCATATTCCCACATAAATTCTCATATCAAACTAAGTAAAACACCTTTTCCTAACAATCAGATAGACTTCTACAACTTATTTTCAAAACCATGATAGGAACTATAAAGGTTAACACAAAACAATAATGGTAGAAAGATCAGGAATTCAAATGTTCACAGCTACAACATGCAACATGAATATTATCAACATAAAACTTGTCTTCAAGGCAATAGGAACTATTATAATTCATTAGAACAGATACATGAAAGCTTCCACATAAACAATCAATAGATAACATTAACATTCAAGCATTGGTTCATTCCTTCAATATCAAATATTACAGTAATGTCACTTTATTTAATTAATACAAGCCTAAAACACGTTTTGATCAAATTATTCTTTACAACTAGTCATCATACCTATTCATCCTTCCACAACTATGCATTTCATTTAACAATCCATAACATGCTTCTCTCATTCCACACTCCATGTACAAACTAGGCACAGACTTCCTATGCTATGCAGCCTTTACCCTCTCTCAATGCTTCAGAGAACTAGTCTCCTCCAGATTGGCCTTCTTTTATTAGCCTTCCTTCACTCCTTCATTGAACCCCCACATCTCCCATGTGATGCCTCTTAAAAATAATTCCCTATTCGTTCTTTACCATTGGTCACAACTAGATTTCAACCACTATGTAAACTGTCTCCTCTTCATCTTCTCTCCAAACTATTTGACTACTCTATCCATCACCCAATCCATCCTCTTTCATCGAACCAACTCTTTTGTTGTTGATCATTTCCTAACTATCCATAACTAGTTCTTTTAATTGCACATTAATCTCTAATCTTTTGTGGCCTCTTATTGTAGGCAACCACATTAATGAATTTAACTACCTACCCTTGTGGTGATAGGATTTTCATTTCCCCAAATAAGACAAAAATAAAATAAAATAATAAAATTAAGATATTAACTCGATGCTCATGCATCAGTGGTCCTCAAAAAGACTCAACAATGACAACCCACTCACCTAGCCAACCTTAACAACTAAACATGAGCTTGCTTTTATAGACTCAATATCACACAAATATAACCAAGTGGTAAGACAAAACCATGTGCCATAAAACCATGTGAACACAAAACCACTAACCCCTTATTTAATATTTAGTACTAAGTTTTCACTTTATTAAATATTTCCCAATATTGAATTACTATCACATGTCTTCCACACATTAAATAATAATACAATGTTACAATACAACATAAAGTGGTCCCCAAATAATTACCTAGTGTGATTAACCACACCACCTAGTTGCATCACAACTAAATAATTATGTAATTACAACATTATATTATATCAAATTATGCAATGGTGTACAACACCATATCTCAACATTCTCCCACTTTTTGTATGCATTTCATAAGGGATCAATGAATGAAATACATCATCATAGACATACATGAAATCACATGAATCTCCAACATGCTCTCATGCTCCATCAAGATACCTGCAATAAGAACAAAGTGACCACCATCTCAGGCAAGAATTCCTCTTGTCCTTTAATGTGCCACCTATGGAATAAAAGTAACATGCCAATGTGAAGATGCACCAATACAAGAACACAAGTATCAAATCCAAGTGATAACAAAGGATCCAACCAAGTTTCTATCAAATGAAAAACCCACATGATTGAAAATAGCATCCACAAAACATGATAATACATCCAACCATCCATAAATCCTAGGTATCAACACTATAAGTAAACTCATGCCAACAACGTATGCAGCCCATAAGCCACAATCACAAGCTCCATGTATCAAACTTTTCAATGAAGAACATACATATCTGGGAACTCCCACTGCATGGATAATTTCAAAGCATATCAAGTCTACCAATCAACACTATATAAAGATGTGACAAATGATCAACAATAAAGTACTAAGAAAAATAGCAATGATCCACACATGCAACCGAAATGGTTGCATAATCTCTCACAACATGTTTCCACCATCCTCCCAAATCACATGAACATGAACCTCCAAGAAGGAACCATGACAAGAGAAAACAAGTAAACCGTAACATGTTCTTCTACCAACACCTCAAAAGTGCAATGATGTCTCAAGTATGATCTCCTAACAGCCCCAAATGAGAAGCCTCAACAACACCCAAACCAATGTTCAATCTCTTAGATCAAACAACATATGAATCATGTAACAGTTCCAACATGGATGTAAGCCCCTCTAACAAAGAAGATCAAACTCAAAGTAACCATTCCCAAATCAAGAAATCAGCCCTCCTAAACTCCTCATCAATGAATGATAACTTAAACTCAAATGCACAAGGAGATAACCATGCCAAACATCTCTCAAAATGAATCCTCCAAAAATAAGTATCCATAGCTCAAGATCCATATCCATGAAAGATAAAGCGATATAAACTCATGCTAAATAATCCTCAAATGAGTCTCCAAAATTAATCACCATGACTCTACTCATTCCCATGAGAAATCAAATCATGGAACATAGCACATCTAAAAGAAATAATTAGCAAATACCTCTCAAATAATAAACTACCAAGTAGACCAAGAGTGGGGAATGGGAACACTCCTCTAGGATAACCAAGTCATCATGACTCACTCCAAGAACAATCTCCTCTATTGTTCCATCATGAAATCATGTCCATACCTAGGTGAAAGCTCCTCGTTCTTCCTAATGAAACCTCTAAAGAGTAACTATCTCAAGAAAAAGTCTCTAATCACAATAGAACTCTGGCCTCACCTATGTCTCCAACTATCCATGAGAACCTATAACTGATCAATACATGCCAAACTCCAAGTGCAACATAGTGTATAATCCCTACTAGTGTCTAGTAAACTTGGTGGAAATCAAACAATTCAGCTCAGGAAAACCTGACTAAACAGTCCACTTAATGTTTAGAAAGACCTTCATTGAATTATTGACCAGGGCTAGTAGGCTTATGATGGAACTGGAACTGTATGTGCTTTCAAAGACTTGGAACTACCTAAATCATTTTGGTAAAGGTGTTGCACTTGCTAGAAAATAAAAAGACTAAACAACAATAAAGAAAGTAAAGTTGTCTTTATGGCTATGGGTACCTACAATATAAGATTGTAGCAAACTACATGTTGGAGATTAACTAAACTACTAATTAAACTTATACTACACTTCGGAGTACAATAAACTCAATTGATTACAGTGTTATGAAGAAAGAATTACTAGTAATTGTAACATGAAGAATATATCTAACAATTATGCAATTATGAGGTAGCTACTAAACAGAAATGAAATAACTAAAAAGAAAGGAGTGGAGGAAAATTACCTTGAGTGTCCCTTGCTCAAGTAGTTATCTTCACTAATTTAAAACCATATCTAGCTCCTTAGATCCAACACAATCATAATAACTCAAATTCATTCATTGCACAACTCCAGAATATCACATAAGATTTTGTTGAAAGATCTTACTCATGAAATCATAATTGCACAATTAACATGGTTTGCATAACAACTAAAAACTAAAAGTGGCTAGCAATTGTTTTCACTATCAAATGATAAATTAATTGACTAGATACAAACTAAATAACTAGCTAACTTAAGACTCAACCACCAAGTTGTACATATAGGCATAGGGGAGCTTATTCAAAATAAGACTCTAAACTGAAACCATTAATTACCACTCCCTAAATTGCAGAGTGTGACAAAGATTCAGTTAAATCTAAACTGCAACTAAAAAAGAAGAGTTCAAGTTGGATTGTGACTATGTTGTAACAAAACTAGAATGTGGATCACTCAAAATCTGTTACGTTAAAATCCCAATTGTAACAGGGTTCTTCCTTCTCTAGTGTTTTTATTGAACATCATAATTATGCACTATATCCTTCATTAAATTCCTCCATGTGTTAGTCACTACACTCAATTTATTCTGGGATATCCCATGTTTTGATGTCCAGGAACTCATTTGACTGTGGGCTATGTCATACAATTGTTGTGGCTATGTCCAACAGTTGTTGTTGGCTATGTCTTGTAGTTGTTGCAGGCTATAGTGCTTCCTCTGACTACAAGGGGTTAGTTCAAAAAATGTTTACACAATAATAACAACCATGACTAAGAACAAATATCCAATCACAATTCATACATATTCACACATAAATCATGCAACACCATCATATCATAACCATATTTCCATAGACTTAAACTAGGTTCATGGTTTGCATAATAAGCATAAAAGACAGCATAATGTATGAACATGTATAGGATAAATGTCTTGGTAATGTCTATAATCATTTATAAATATATAAAAAATAACTAATATATGGACTCATCATTTCCCCCCCAACTACCCTTTTTCGTGGCCTCAAGAAAATCAACTAGGACTAGAGGTTGTAGTATAGTGTGATTTCTTTGAGATCCATGAAAATTTTCACTCCTTTGACTTACTTCAAGTAAAAGCCTCTGTAGCATGAAAGTCTCCTCATTCTAATGTTTTCAACCTGCTCACATTCCTCCATTTTATCTCATGTCCAATGTGGCACTGGATAAATGAGTATTGGTGGTTGGAATGTAAGTGGAACCCATACAAGTCCTTTGTCAATAGCAATATCAATGTGCCTATATACTCTTTCAATCATGGCCATAAAATTATACATTGAGTGGGGCTCTTTCCTCTATAATTCTAGAGTTAAATTGTCCCATCTTTCCTACACAAACAGGTGTAACAATGATGAACTATTCCAGTAGTCAATGTATGTATTCTATTGTTATCCAATATCCTTAATTTCATTATCTTCCCTCTTGCACCCTTGAGATCTAGAAGTTGTAACCCTTCATCTATGATTGCATCAAGGTTCTTGTATTATTTTCTTACTGGGAGATCAACTATTTTTTCTCTTTCCACATATTCTTCCATGAGTTCATCCCTAAATTTTTTATTTCTAAAGTAGGATGCTAGCACCCTTACTTTTAAATTCCCCACAAATATTAAGGGGTTTTGTTTTGTGTCTTTTGAAACTACATAATTATGCAGATAATATTCACAGCGTTGGTCTTGTTCATATGGTGTAGCATTAGCAAAAATATTAGGAAATTAATTTTTTTGCTCATGGAAACTGGCTGGTTACTTATCAATCTACTAATTGGAAACTCAAAAAAAATCCCATAGAAACAAAGCATAAGTCCTGGTTGGTGATATACATTTGACAATTTGGGAAGATTTGTCTGCTACCTCTTTCACTTTAACTACTCTTTTTTTCAATTCAATATCCTTACCCTCCAATACTTTAATATGCTCTATCATTATTTCTTCCTTTTGATTTTTCCAATTTTCCTTTTGTTGAGAAAATTCCTGAGTAACCTTCCATAGTTGATATCCAAGGGACATGGTTGTATGATAAGTTGGGGTTTTTTTGGTAGAGGGTCTCTTATTTTCAACTAGAAGCTCTCTATTCCCTACTTTGACAATGGAAGGTTGTGCCATCAGGTCTGATTTTACCCCATTTCCATATGTTTGTAGCTTTTTTCCTCCAACTCCTATATTTTTATTTCCCTTTGTCCCCCTTCTTATAAGTTTGTACCAATTCCTCTAGATGTTTAATCCTTTCTAAAGCTTCTTGTAACTCTTTCCTAACATTTCAATCTTCCAAAAAAATTCCTCATCTTCTAAAAATTACTCATCACAACCCCCTGTATAATCATAAACCTCCTTATCAGAGCTACCTGGGGTTCTCTTTCTTGTTTTATTAGCAACAAAACATCCTCTGAATATGACTCAAAAGTAGTAGATATATACCATTTTCTCTTTATAGGCACATGTACATTCTCAGAAGGATTTCCTTTCATTTTTGAATTAGTTTCAACCATCATAACATCTTCTTATTGTTATCCTTTGTCACTTGTTTCCTCTTCTATTTTCTCTATACTTCCCCTCATAACACCTTTCTTTCTTAAGTGGCTTAACACCTAGGTGGGGTAGATGTCTTTCTCTGTGTATCCTTCTTATTTCGCACCCTGGAAGGTGTAGAAAAACTCTTTTTTTCCTAGTCTTAGGTGCTTTAGAGGAAGATGGGGTATCTTTTGTTGTAGGCTAAATAGAGGCTGCATGTGGTAATCCTTGCATATTTTTTCCTCAAGTTAATCTTGGTTGTGGGTATGTGAAGTAGTAGGTGAAATAGGAGGAGCTCCTCTTATATAAGCAATAGGTCATTCTAGGGTTTCTAGAACTATTGGTTCCTCAAGAATGTGATTAATGTCTTTACAAGTTTCAAAACTCTCCCAAGAGACCTATGGATGTTGAATCCTAAGGCTCCTTTTCACTAACAAGGTTACCAAACAATAATGTGATAAGGCTAAATCATTTTGCTTCCTCTAATATTCAAACCCCATTCTCTTTAGTAAACTATAAAGGTAATTGGGTACATTGACCAATCTATTATGATGGAGATGACTTAGTAAATTAAAATGTACAGTGTACTATTGGAAATTGGATTGTATCAAATGGTTTTCATTAATTTCAACAGGTTGTCATTGATGTCAACACAATACTGAATATATAAGATAGTTCTTGAAAGCTATATCCTATCAAAGATGACCATAATATGTGGTCCAGAATGTTGGTTGGTTTGGTGTGTTGGTTTTTAGGTCTGGTCTCTACCATGAGACAAGCTATGATTTTGATATTCGAAGATCTAGTCTGACTCAATGTAGACAATATATTATGTGGACTAGCTATTCTTTATGGATGCTTTACCGACATAAGAAATGTGCTAACCGTATATGGTACTAACCTAATTGATGATTAAGATATACTTGTATGTATAAGAGATGTTTTAAAGAGAAAAGAGAGACAAATAGATGAGTGTGAGAAGTGGGTGTGCGAGTGTGGAAGAAAGTTGAAAAAAGATCAAATTATAAATGCTTTATCAGTTGTGTTCAATGTATTTTTGTTGAGTGACTATTGTGTATGGAAGTACTTCATATTCTGAGCTTTAGTGGAACTAAACCCTGGACATTGAAGGTGTAATCCATCAATTCATGCTTTTGGCAATAAGCCATAACTTTTGTATTTTGGTAGTGAGCCATCTTTTGTATCTTCGGGTTGTAGCTCAGTGGACAGTGAGTTCTTATTTCAAGCAGTGAGCCTTATTTTAGGAAGTGAGCCTTATCTTAGGCAGTAAGCCTTATTTCAGGCAGTGAGCATTTTTGTAATCGGCTTTGATATTCTCTATAGTGTGATTTAATCCTCACTGTGGTTTTTCCCTCATCGGGTTTTCCACATAAACTAGTGTTATTATGTTTATGTGTTGGATTTGATTTTTTACTTTGGCATTTGATGATTAATAATTTAGAAATTTTTAAGTATTTGTTATGGTGATTGAATTAAAGGTTAAAATCTGTGACAACTGATTCACCCCCCCTCTTGGTTTTCCTATTCGACAATTGGTATCAAAGCTTGGTCCTTTGGAATGAGTTTAACAACTTGAAGGAGATCTTGGTACGTTGAATTAAATGGTGAAGGGATCTAACTTAGATGAGGAAGTAAGAACAAAAAGATTCAATCTTTTCAAGGCTACTATTACACATGCAATGTCTTTGGACACAAGGCTACTCAATGCAGGATAATGATAAAAGAAAATTCATTTGATCTTGGATATGCTAAGTGCTACATTTGCAACAAACCAAGACATCTCAAAAGTCTACAGGAGCAAAATTGGAAAGAAACCTAATCCAGAATAGAAAAACATGTTGATGAACAAAGTGGATCCTAAAGAAATGAGGAAAGAAATTGAAAAAAATTGAGAAAGAAGAAAGAACTTGAGAACAAGGATGAATCTGATAATCCTATATATGCATCTGGTACAGATACCTCTTTCAAGAACTGAACCTAGTAATGGCTTAAGGGGAGAAGACATGAAATAATATAACAAACCCCCGACATATGAGGTTTCATATGATGGCACAAGGATAAGTGATGCAAATCTCTAGTTTGAAGGCATTGAAGAAAATTTTGGTAGAAAAGATGCAAATCAAGAAATATGCGAAGCCCTTCTTGGCTTATAGTGTTTTTCAAAATTGATCTGGCAACATTGGTGGAGGAGGTCTGACAGAGTGAAGTACAAATGATGATTTCTTAAGCAATAAACTACCTTTTTATGATGAAACCCTAAAAGTTACAAGTTAAATAAGGATTATTGAGTGGTGACTTTTCACATTATGAATCGAATGAGCTAAGGAGTAAAGTGCAACTAAAAAATAAGGTGTTAAGTGAAAGTACAGAGAACAAGGCAGAAATAATGGAGTCAAAGGAAATGGTGGTATTTAATCCACACAGCAACAAATTGCATAAATTAAGTTACAAATTGATGAATTTAACCATGAAAAGATTCAAAATCTTGAGGGTTCCCTTTTAGTTGAGAAAATGCAAAAGGTTAAGAATCTAAGGCACAAGGGTTTAGACATTTGGAGCGAATTTCCATACTTTTCGAATGTGGACACCATTTGGCTTATCCTAAGCAGAATCCAAGGTGATCAGATGATCTTTAACAAACCCTATGAGATCACAAAGGAAGCAATTGTAGCAATAAGAGGATTATGCAATAATGGACCCATTCCAATGAAGAATTCAGTGAAGAAAAAAGAGGTTGAAGCCCTAACTAAAGTAATAGGAGATCTAAGGGAATTTATAATTCACACTATAATTGACCCTATGATAAGGTATGTGACATATGGCATTTCATAAAAGATCTATTTCATAAATAAGGAAGGCTCTACTTCAGAAGTTGTTTATGTTGTGCATCAAGTGGTTGAAAAGAATGAGGATTTTGGCTTGTGTGAGTTACTAAGGAATCAATTAATGGAGAACATTACTATGAAAAAGAATGACAATTATACTTTTTGTTTTGGATCTCTGGTTATATGTTTGATGATCTATTTTTTGAAATCGTTACCATTAAAAGAGAATGTTGTGTAGAAGTCAGTTGTACTAGTTGGGAAGCAAGTCTATTGGTATCTAGAATTTCTAGTAGAAAAGGAAAATATTTGAAAAAAAAAATGTTTGGTGCTCTGGCATGGTTCTCAGTCTGGTTGTAATGTCTGAGGCATGTTCCTCTTCCAAAAAGAGAAAATTAAGAAGAATCATCTCAAGTTCTCCTCTGAAAACAAAGAAACCAAAGTCTGAAGGGAAGAAAGAAGAAAAGGAATAAAATATTAAAAAATAAATTGTTCTGGCATCAACAAATGATGATGAAGAAGATTTCACTAAGGAGAAGGTGTTGAAGATTGTTGGGAAATCTAATGGATTGAAGAAGATTGTAGATGTTTGGTTGTCATGACCATCATATGAACAAGATGAGATCACAGATGCTTTGGCTATTTACATAATTCATAATGATATTGATCTAAGCGAACTGACAAGTGTTTTACTGAATGTATTGATTGAGCAAATTGAAGACAGACTAAAGGAACAGTCACCTAGTGAAATAGAAATAAAAGATGAGATTCAATTGGATATGGAAGAAATATGTGGAAATGCATAGAAGAGATTGACTAAGAGAATAAATGAATTGAAAACATGCATCAAGAATGTAAAAAAAGTGTATAGGTATTGTCTCCAATGGCCTATCGCTATTAGAAACTACAGAGAAAAAATTGATGCTATTGATTTTGAGTTGGATTCTATTGGAAAAACATATGATATTCTTAATGACAAGGATGGAGCACAGAAGAAAAGGATCAATTCCTTATAGTATGAACTTGCGGTCATTTTGGTACAAAGGGATGGTATTGTGAAGAATTTTTGGAAAGTTAAAGAAATAATTGAGCTAAGATTGGAACAGCTTTTCAGTCTTCTGGTGGAAGCTAAGGAAAATGAACAAAACATCACTATCCCAGATACTCTTCTAGAAAAAATTGATTCGATAGCAAAGAACAACAATATTTTTTTAAACATCAGGTTAGTAGTGGATACTTGGAAGAAATTTCTTCCAAAGCTAAAATAAAAATACAAAGAGAAAGGGAAGAAGGATTGAAGTAAAGAACCATTTTTTAGAAAATATTTTTTGAAGGGGAGATAGATTATTTTCTTTGCCATTGATGTCAAAGGGGGAGAGAAAGCATGTGAAAAGAATGAAAATCATTTTATCTTATCAAAGGGAAGAACTTCAAGGTTGTTGTTGGCTTTTCACATCTTGTGTTACCGTCAATGACAAAGCAGGAGATTGTTGGAAATTGGATTGCATCAAATGGTTGTCATTAATTTCAATAGGTTATCATTGATCTCAACACAGTACTGAATATAAAAGATAGTTCCTAGAAGCTATTTCCTATCGAAGATGACTATTATATGTGGTTTGAAATGTTGGTTGGTCTGATGTGTTAGTTTTTAGGTCTGGTCTCTACTATGAGACAAGCTATGATTCTGATATTCGAAGATCTAGAATGACTTAGCATATGCAAATATTATGTGGTCTAGTTATGCTTTATGTATGTTTTGTCGACATAAGAAATATTTTAACCTTATATGGTTCCAACCTAACTGATGATTAAGATATACTTGTATACATAAGAGATTTTTTAAAGAGAAAAGAGAGAGATAGACAAATGAGTGTGAGAAGTGGGTGTGTGAGTGTGGAAGAAAGTTGAAAGAAGATCAGAGTCTAAATTCTTTATTAGTTTTGATTAGTGCAATTTTGTTGAGCAAATATTGTGTATGGTAGTACTTCATATTCTAATCTTCAGTGGAACTAAACCCTACACATTGAAGGCATAATCCATCATTTCATGCTTTTTGAAGTAAGCCATAACTTTTGTATTCTGGAAGTGAACCATCTTTTGTATCTTTGGGTTGTATCCCTATGGACAATGAGTCCAGACAGTGAATCCTTATTTCAGGCAATGAGCCTTATTTCAGGTACTGAGCCTTATTTCAAGCAATGAGCTTTATCTTAGGCAATGAGCCTTATTTTAGGTAGTGAGCCCTTTTGTAATCAGTTTTGATATTCTCTATAGTGTGAGTTAATCCTCACCATGGTTTTTCCCTCATTGGGTTTTCCACGTAAATCTGGTATTTGAGTTTCTACTTTGGCATTTGATGATTAATCATTTAAGTAGTTTTAAGTATTAATTCTAGTGATTGAATTAAAGGTTAAAATTTGTGACAAATGATTCACGATCCCCCCTCTTAGTTGTCCTATTCAACATGTACAAAAGTTATATCCTACCATCACAAGTAATATACTTAATGATATAAGAAGCACAAGAGGCCCATACCCATGGATGTGATAGTCTCTTAGCATCTTGTGATGAGGAATCAAAGTTTTATCTTAGCTCTCTGAACTCGTCCCTAGAAACTAATGCATTTTCTCAAATAGGGAATTCAACTCCACCCCTTGGTAGACTAGACACTTGTGCAATTACAACCTTTGAAGCATCCACTTTCAATCCCTTGATAGTAGCTTCATCATGGTGTATTGTATCTACAAATTGCCTCATCATGTCTTCATTAAACTCTATCAATTTTAGGAAGTATTTCAACCATCTTTCCCTTGTGAAAATGGGTAGACATAATGTATCCTCCAATATTTGTTTGTGTGATGATAATTCCCTTCAGATAATGTCACCTCCCATGGTGAAATATTCTACATCTACTCAAAGCTATAGAAACCCAACTCAAAATCAATTTATCCACCCTCAAACCCTCTCTATTCTACTACACTCACATGCACTTGAATTGAGAACTAAAATTGACAACAAAAGGTTGCAAGTGTCAAAAGTTATTAAGGAAAAAATAAAAAAGGGTTTTTTTGTATGTTTGTTTCTATGTTTGGCTTTCGGTGGTGGAAAACTAAAAATTTGGCTTATATATTACCCCCCCAACTTAAAATTTTGAAGTGACCTCACTTCAACTCATGTGAAATAGGTGAAGGGTATGATTGTAAACTATGGAAATAAAAGTAATGAATATAAAGCATGCAAAAATTTTTGCAAGCACATAATGAAAGAATTGGAAATCTATGATAATTATGGAGTTTAGTATGCATACCTATCAGATGTGATTAACATAACCCTGTGTGTGAGAGGCTTATTGAAGAGTGTCCACAATATGATATTGATTTGAAAAGAGTTAATTACAATGTATGGTGAAATGAATGATAGTTTCAGATGTGTGTTAAATTAAGCAAAATGTACGGATGATGTAATGTGAAGTGATAGTTCAAATGCTTGAAATTTGAAATAGGCAACATGGAATGGAGTGAGCATGTTGCATGTACTGATATGATATGATAAATGTTGCATGTGTGGGAAAGAGTGGAGTGAAAGGTGATGAACTAAAATTAATTTGGCACAAATTCATAAACATTTTGACAGATAGCACTACGGGTACCTTCTACAATAGGTCCCAAAATGAACTATGATAGCTCATATGTATTAAGTTGTAGGTCCCTACTACAATAGGTCCCAAACTAGATTGTGGTAGCTTTAATACATTAAGCTATAGGTCCCCACTGCAATATGAAGCATACTTGGAAGAAGATTGTGAATCATAGTAATAGTGTTGTGTGTGCTTAAAAGTGTGGAATAGTAAGTAACCTTAGGAGATCAATTGTGTAGGTCATCTACTAAGGCACTGTAAGAATAGGTAGTATCTTTCATTGAGTTGTTATCTTGTGATAGAGTTGTATTTCAACCATTTTCTTGACCATATAGATGCATTAGTGAAAGCATAAAATCATCTTTCGAAGTTGGGTGCTTATATATCTTCAATCTATGTTCATTCACCAACAGTGTAAATGTAACTATATCTATAGTTTATAACTTAACTACTTTATTTGGAAATCCTTATTGAATTTTATAGGGTCCCAACCATCTAGACTATAACTTACCCTTGTTTTTTTTGTTGAAATAATGAAGAAGGAACCCTTTGATGTGTTATCGTTGATGCCAACAATGTTTGTTGATAGTGTTGAATAATATGGTAAAACAGTTTTTGTGTCATCTTGATCTAGTAATTTGGTCAGGATTTGCTCATGCTTTAAGATCAACTTATGTGGTTATGGTATGTTGTTTGGGAATACTCAATGCATCTATGTTCAAGATTTCAAAAATTTTGGTTAATCTAGTTGAAAGTTACAAGTGATAGAAGATTGGCAACTATATTCTAGTTTATACAATACAAGTTAATAAGAGTTATCTGGTTTGCATTCCTTCGGTATTTGGTTTCAAACTCTACAATTTTGGGAAATGATTTACATGTGTTAGCACTACACATATTCTAGATGATGATTGCTTATATTATTAGATGGATGACCAAGGTTGGATGGATTGGATTATTTTTCGTTAAGTCTAATCCTTGTTTGACCTAATGCTTGAAGTTGTGCTATGAAGATTAATATGTATTGTGGATGTTAAAGGAATATATTTTAGATCTTTGTTGACCTTAATTCAAAGTTTTGCAAAAAAAAATTAGTGTGAAGAAGTTTCTCTCCACGGATGAAGTCGACAAAATGTTTTTGAATTGAAATGGGGCTACATCTAATTAGGCTGACTTAATTGATGTATGTGAATGCAATAGGGTATATAAATGGAATAGTCTTACGTTGCAAAAAGTGGAAGCAAGTGATGTATGGTGTGTGCAAAATCAAGATTTTGTGAACTTGTGAATTTATATGTGTGAAATCAGAATAAGGGTAGAATGACTGTGTATATTGAGTGATTGTTGAGCATAGAAATATCCTATATCCAAAACTTCATTGAAACTGAATTCTGCACAAGGAAGGTGCATTTTGTATTAGTTAACACCTTGGTTGTGGAGCCATTTTTTGTCTTATATATATTTTTAGGTTATGAGCCTTTTAAGGACAGTGAGTCTTGGAAGTGAGCCCTGTAATATCTTATAACTGATTATAATATATTGTGAGTTAATCCTCACCGTGGTTTTTCCATCATTGGTTTTTCCACGTAACAATATTGGTGTTCATGTTTTATGTTGTGTTGTGACTTTCTTCATATACTCATTCACAACTGTAGTTGAATATGTTTTGATAAATAGTTGGATTATGACTAAATGGTTTAATATAATACTGATTCACCCCCCTCCCTCTCAGTATTTTGGGTGTTCAACAATTGGTATCAGAGCCTCGTTCCTTTTGAAAATTCTAACTTGAGGAAGATCTTGGAGTTTGAACACATAGTTGATAAAAAGTATCCTATTCCTCCATAAAAAAAAATTACAATTGAATATGAAGAAGATGACTACATGTTTAACTAATAAGAACTTAAAGATGCTCTTGAATATTTTGACAAAGTTGAAAGTGAGAACAAAATCTTGAAGGAAAACCTAGGGAAAACAAATGAATGCATCAAAAAGTTGAGAGAACAAATCAAGAAGTTCAAAGAAAGACATAGAGAAGTTAATGAATAGTTGAAAAAGGAAAATGAAGACATCACCAGACTAAAAGTGAAAATGGAAGAAAAAAGAGAATTGAGGATTGTATGAATGCTAAAATACAAAGCAATACTGATGAATGTACAAATCTTGAACAAGAGGTGGTCACCCTAAGATTTGATCTAGAGAAAGAAAGAGCTCATGAGGAAAAATTCAAAACAAGTACCATAATGCTTGATGAATTATTGTAATTCAGAAACCTTCTAAGGATAAAAGTGTATTGGGTCTTGAAGAAGGAATATTTTCAAATAAAAATTAGACATCTAACAAGGTTGACAATCAAAAGAAAACTCAAGGAAGTGGCAGACAGTTCAAGAATAAAAGAAACAATACTAGAAGACCTCCCATCAAACACCCATATGCTCAAAGGTACCCATATTTCAATGTATTTGTTATTCATGTAATAAATTTGGACATAAGGATGTAGAATGTAGAAGTAGAATGAACCAGAATGTTGGATCCTTTTCTGGACAATGTTTTGCATGCAATAAATTTGGACATAGAGCTACTAAGTGTAGAAGTCAGATGTTGAATAGATTCAATACTAGTAGAATATTTCAATCCTTCAATGGCTACTATTATACATGCAATGTATTTGGACATAAGGCTAACCAATGTAGATCAAAAATGAATAGAAGTCAGTTTGATCAGAAAAATGTTATGTGTTACAATTGCAATAAGTCTGGACACATTTCAATATTATGTAGAAGTAAGAATGGAAGACAAAATAATTCGGAACATAGGAATAATCCAGTGAAGAAAGTTGATCCTACTAAAGTTAAGAAGGAAATGGAGAAGATTTGGAAGAAAAGAGAAGAACTTGAAAATAAGGATGAATCAAATGCATTTATTCCTACATCTAGTGCAGATATTTCTTCTAAAAACTAAGCCCATGACTAGCTTAGGGGGGGCAATAATAGAAAAATCTAACCCCTTGGAATCATGAGGTGTCAAGAAGTGACAAAGATATACGATGTAGATTGGTATGCTTAAGCTTTTGGAAAATATTTCAATAGAAATAATGCAAATATGAGATATTGTAGAGCCTTTTAGGGTTTATAGTGTTTCAAAGAAGTGCTTATGAGCTTTTAGAAATTTGAGGCAATAAATGAGAAATTAGGGTAGATCGATAATGTATAAAGAAAAGTCCCTAGTGTATTTTTAAATCACTTTTGTACATTTGAATTAAAGTAGAGTGAATTGAGGAGTGATTGAAGGAGATCTGAAGCAAATTGGTTTAAACCCTAGTTCCTATTGAAGCACGAAAAAGGTATTTACTATTATTTGTTCTTTGTGGGTTTATATTTGAAGCAATTTTACAAGCATTTGAAGATATAATTGAGGTTGTAATGGCTACACCAACCATAGTTGAGGTTACTAAAAGAGCTAGACTAAAGTTCAAGAGGTTTTCTTGGAAAGTGTTTTAGAATGACCTCGATGGTGCATTTTTGAATATCCTAATCAGGGTTTTTCCCACTGAAGACACAAGAATCTATATATGTTGTAAACTAGAAGAATATGATCATCTAGTTCTCAAGGATTTATGGTCTAATGAGTTAACTAGAGACAATTTTTTGGTGAAACCAAAATAAAAAAACCTAGTGGGAAAGAAGCTAGACATTTGGAACTAGTTTCCTAACTTCAGCAGTAAATTGGATGCAAAGTATGTAAAGATAGCCCTGAGTAGAATACATGAAAAATTCATGTGGATTGATATGCCTAGATTTATTTCAAAGGATGAAATTAATGTTGTGACTGGATTGTTTGATACTAGACCCATGCCTATGTTGAAGTCTGTAAAGAATGATGTAGTTATGTGGCTAACTAGTGCCCCATTTGACAAGAGAGCACTAACAACTAAACCAATCATCAATCTTGTAGTGAAGTATGCATCTATCATGATTGGTATCAAAATCTATTTCCAAAACAAAGATAACTCAGTATTTGCAACTACAATATATGTAGCCCATGACATGGTGGTAAATGGGAAGGATTATGATTTGTGTGAGTTGCTTCAGCAGTAACTTTTGGAGAACTTTCAATAGACCAAAACAAAGAAATGTGCTTTCAAGTATAGAACACTGATTATTTGCTTGCTTATCTACTTTATGAGAGAGCTACCTAAAAGCAATAAAATTGCATGGGATAGAATCAGACCAGTTGCACATCAAATTTTTGACTATCTACACAACATTAGAGATTACAATGTGCAAGTTGATGCATTGACTACATTTTTCTCTGTATTCCAAAGAAACATGTATGAGAGAGAAATAATTCTTAAGATTTTAGTGAAGTATGTCTGCATTGATGAATGCATAATAGAGATGGTAGAACCCATATGAAATTGATGAGAAAGTGGTTGAGAGATACATTGAAATATTATTAAAAATCCCTAAGGATCCCTCTCTACCTAGACATGGCACATATGAGGAGAAATATACTAAAGTATACTTGGAAACTTCAGCACCTACTAGAACCAAAAGGGTAAACAAAAAGGTTGATCAATTCTTCGGAATGCATGGCATCTCAAAAGATGTTGAAAAATTGAGGGAAGTTACAACAAAGAGAAAATCTAAAGCAGTTAAGACTGCTAGTGAGTCCTCCAAACCACGTAGATCTGGAAGATCAGCTTCCAACCTTGCCTTTGCAATGCCAAAACCTATTTCCATGGTTGTTGTTAAAGGAAAGAAGGTGGAACCTAATGCCCCAACTATAGTTGATTTACTTGCACCCTCCAGACCTAGCACCCATACCTCAAAGAGGGAGAATGTACCTTTGGTAGCACCTCCTGCTACCTCCAAAAGAAGAGAGAAATAGAAAGCATCTAGAGATAAGAACTTAAGTGATGTTGTGGAAGAAGAAATTGAGCTCGACTTAGAGGAAGAAAGACAATTGAAAAGAAGAAGAAAAACCAGTGTTTCCACCAACGGTGAAGGTTCCTCACAAGAGGCTAGTACTAAATCGAAGAGGGCCAAAGTCAATATTGTGGATTCATCTGAAGAAGAAGAGATGGAAAAGAAGAAAGAAGCTTTCATAATTCATATGCACAAGAAGAAAGAAAAAAATAAAATGGATGAAGGCACATCAAAGCCTGAAAAGAAGAAGTCTAAGACTCCTCCAATAAGAGCTCATCCACCTCTAAAGTTGGAATCCTTGGTTAACAATATGTTAGAATGTGATGGCTTATTAGGAGCCACTTCCAAATTATATGATGAAGTTGATGAAAAAGATTAGAAAACTATCTTAGATTTTTTTTTCAGTATATGATCATTATGGATGAAAGTGTGGACAACATGAAGGAGAAGGTAACTAATGTTGTATGGAAAGCCCTGGTGAAAAGAAGACATAAAGTTGTCAAAACAAAAAAAATATCAAAACTAATGCTTTGAACAAGATTTGATCCTCTTTTTCTAAAGATGATAATGCCACCCTATTAAAATCATATTCACAAAAATTTAGGGTAAAGAGGAGAGTTACTATTCTTATGACCGGAGAGAAGGATAGCACAAAAAATTTGAAACAAGAAAATGTTGACACAGTAAGAAACATGGCACTACAATATGGGATGATTGTTGGTCCTACATCAGATACAACTCAATTCAAGGAACTTGGTAAAGATAATGCTACAATTGAAGAGGAAAATATTCCCCTCATATCTAATTTACCTATTTTTCAAAATGTAGTAGCAGAAGAGGTAAATGCTTATTTTGCAAAAGAGACTCCACATTTGGATGTTTTAGGGAATACGGTTGATGATACACAAGCCCCTCTGGAGATGTTTTCTCCTTCAGATGACACTGAAAAACATTACCATAGAAAATAGTGAAGATCAAAATAGAAACGATGTCAATGATAATACTGAAGATCAATAGGACAAATAGAATGAGGATATCGGAAATGAAGGAAATGAAAATAAAGATGGAGAAGAAGAAAAAATTAAAGATGACAATAATAATGATGATAAAGATTAGGATGAAAAGAAAGATAGGAAAAAGGAAAACACCTTTGAAAAAGAAGAAGAAGAGAAAGAAGATAACAAAGAAGAATTTGCAACTGAAAGAAATGAAGAAGAATCTCAAAAGAGCACAAAGCCAACAAAGTCACTTGGAGAATCCTTCAGCAACACTCACAAGATCATCTGACAAAGAGAATAAGGATTCAACCAATCATTCCTCCATAATTGGTTCAACTCCCATCACAACAAGGCTATGTTGATTTGAATAAAATCCCACCTATTAAAATAATGGATATTGGAGGCACTTTTCTCACCTTTGAGAGAAAAGAAATCATAGAAGTTCATCACAAGGGGACTTAGCTAATCAATGACGCCATCAAATTCTTACAAGATGTAACCCCTGGTACCATTGATGATGATTATTTAACACCTATTGAGAATTTGAAATTCCTAATTGATTCATTCAGGGAATATACTTCTAGCCTAAAGGAGTAGCCTGCAAAAGAAGTTGAGTCAAGGACTACAAAGAGAAGATTGCTTGAAATTCAGGACAGATGTGCAACTACACATAGCAAGGTTATGAAATGTTTGGAAGAAGTGAAAGAATGTTAAGATGAGGCTTAGACACTATTCTCGCATTGCATGAGATGGCCAGATGCTACTCAAGGAATTAAGGACTTAATGGACTCAATAGAGTCACAATTGATCAATGCCTTTGAAACTTATGATCTTACAAAAAGATAGAAACTATGCCTCTTGGATTGCAATTTCAGACTAGCAAAAAAAATTTTCACCCTGCAAAGACAGAAAGAGGATGTTATAAGGTGATTCTGTCAACTTGGAGACCTGGTAAAGTGCAAGCATAAACTAATAGCACTTGTGCTCTCACTGGAGCTGAAAAACTTGAAAATATAAATCATTATTCAACTACTCCTAAAGAAGGGGAGGAGAGTTTTGCAAAATTGGAATTAATGCATAAGGCACTGGTTACAAATAAGAAAAAGTGGGATGGAGGGAAATCTACATGGGAAGCCATTCTCAAGGAAGTTGAAGGTGATTCCTCCTCCAAGTGAACATATTTCACCTTGTATATGTTGGGGATAATTCTCTAAGGGGGAGCTAGTCATTTCATTTCAGTTGTTTGTTGATACATCCTTTTTCCTTGATTTCAAAGGGGGGGAAGTCTTGAGAATTTGGAAAATTCTTGAGAAGTTGAACAAGTTTTGAGAAATTGAAGAAGTTTAGATACTATGTTTGGGGGAGAAGTTTTGAGAAGCTTTTACGTGAAGATTGAATTTTTTGAAATTCATTTTTGGCACATGTTGCCATCAATGACAAGGGGGGAGATTATTGAAAGAATGAAGAAGAAACCATTTGAAGTGTTTTTTGTTGATTCCAACAATGTTTTTTGATAGTGTTGACTGATATGGTAAAATAGTTTTTGTGTCATCCTGATCTAGTAATTTGTTTCAGATTTTCTCATGCTTTAAGGTTAGCTTATGTAGTTACAGTATGTTCAAGATTTCAGCAATTTTGGTTAATCTAGATGAAAGTTACAAGTGATAGAAGATTGGAAATTGTATTCTAGTTTATATAGTACAAGTTAATAAGAGTTATCTGGTCTGCATTCCTCTAGTTTTTGGTTTCAGACTCTACAATTTGGGAAATTATTTATAGGTGTAAGCACTACACGTATTCTAGACAGTGATTTCTTATATGATTAGAAAGATGATTGAGGTCAGATGGATTGGCTTATTTTTTGGTTGAGTCTAATCCCTAGCTGACCTAATGATTGAAGTTGTGCTATGAAGATTAATATGTATTGTTGATGTTAAAGGGATCTATTTTAGATCTATGTTGACCTTAATTCAAATTTTTGCTCATTTGTTTTAGCGCAAAGAAGTTTGTCTCCATGTATGAAGCTAACAAAGTGTTTTTGAATTGAAATGGGACTACATCTAATTAGGTTGACCTAATTGATGTATGCGGATGCAATAGGGTATATATATGGAACAATCTTGTGTTACAAAAAGTGGAAGTAAGTGATGTATGGGGTGTGTGAAATTGGAGATTGTGTGAACTTGTGAATTTATATGTGTAAAATAAGAATAAGGGCAGAATGAATGTGTATGTTGAGTGACTACTATGCAAAGCAGTATCCTGTATTCAGAACTTCATTGGAACTAAATTTTGTACAAGGAAGGTGCATTTTGTATCATTTCACACCTTGGTTGTGTAGCCATTTTTTTGTCTTGTATCTATTTTTAGGTTGTGATCCTTTTAAGGATAGTGAGTCCTAGCAATGAGCCCTATAATATCTTATAACTAGTTATAATATATTGGGAGTTAATCCTCACTATGGTTTTTCCCTCAGTTTTTCCACATAAAAATCTTGGTGTTCATGTTTTATGTTGTGTTGTGACTTTCTTCATGTACTCATTCACAGTTGTATTTGAATATATTTTGATAATTGGTTGGATTATGACTAAATGGTTTAATAGAATACTAATTCACCCCCCCTCCCACTTTAGTATTATGGGTTTTCAACAATCTTTGTATCTGGAATCATATAATAAATCCCAATCACCTACAGTGAACTCTTTGACCTTTATAAAATAATTATGTCATCTAGTTCTCTATTTTTAAATGATCTTTGTATGATGCATGGCCTCCATTCTAATTTCAGCCAATCCATTTAGACTATGTAACCTTTCTTTCTATGCTTCTACCAAATCCATTCCTAAATCCACTATTCTCCTAAGTGTCTTGTACTCAAACTCTATTAGAAAAACTATTGTTCTCCCATAGAATAGTTAATAATATGTGAAACTTGTAGTTGTTTTCCATGTTTTTCTATAGGCTCACACTACTTCAAGTAATATAGATTCCCAGTCCTTTCTGTGAATTTACACTATTTTGGTTAGAATATTCTCAATCTCTCTGTTTATAAACCTCTACCTGCACATTGGCTTCGGGATGATAAGGTGTGGATTTTCTATATCTTATTGAATATTCTTTAACCAATTGATTTAAATAAGGTAAAAATTAAATTGAGGATCTTGATCAGTGACAAATTCTCTAGGTACTCCATACCTAGTAAAGATGTCTTCATACAAGAACTTAGCTAAATTTCCATCTCTTACAAACTATAATGTCTTGACATCAATCCATTTTTTCATATACTCTGTACAAACCAAACTATACTCTTTATTATTAAAGGCTAGTGAAATTAGGCCAATGAAATCAAGCCCATGTTTTTCAAATGGTGCTAGTGCTATCTATGGCTGCAAAGGAATTTCATCTGTCCTTGTTGGTTTTCCCATTCTTTGACATTTTTCATAGCTCTCAGTATACTTCATTGAATCCTTGTGGAGAGTTGTCCAATAGTAACCTATTGTCAAGATCTTAAATTTTGTCCTTTTGGCTACAAAGTGACCCCCAAAGGGCTCATCATGGCAAGATTTTAAAATTTCAAAGACCTCATCTTCTCTTATACATCTTCTCATGATATTATCTGGACTAGTGTAAAATAAGTAACCAGCTACCCAAGAATATGGAAATTTTTTATGCACCAACTACCTCTTTTCTCTATGAGAGAAATGTGATGGTATCTTCCTTTCCACTAAGTAATTTACAATATCAACAAACCATGGTGTGTGTACAATAATAGAAATAAAATGCTCATCTGGTAAAGATTCATCCACAACACGTTCTTCTATTTGTGTAGGCAATCTAGATAGAAAATCTACCACCACATTGGATTTCCTCGGCTTATCCCCTATTGTTATATCAAACTCTTATAGTAAGAGGAGCCATTTGACTAGTCTCCCCCAAACTACAAGTTTGTTCATTAGGTATCTTATAGTTGTATGATATGTGTGGATAAAAACTTGATATCCAATTATACAATTCCTAAAGTTTTTGATAGCATAAAAAACTTCCAACATCTCTTTCTTTGTGACAATGTAGTTAAGTTCAACTTCTTGCAATTTTTTTCTTATATAGTAGAAGTCATATTCCTTGTGACCTTATTTGTGTCCCAAGACTGCTCCTATGGGAAAATTTGAAGCATTAATGTGTATATGGAAATGCAATGTCCAATTTGGCCCTCTTAAGGCAGGTGCTTGTGTCAAAGTTTTCTTAAGTGCTTTAAAGGAATGTTCACATCCTACGGACCATTCAAATTTTGTCTTTGGTGAGTAAGAAAAATAAGGGTGTTGCAATTTTACTAAAATATTAGATGAATCACCTATAGTAGCTTACATGTCCTAAAAATATCTTGACATCTTTTTGCTTTTGTGGCACAAGAAGTGTAGAAATGATCTTGATCTTGTTTGGATCCACCTAAATTCCTTCACTTGAGATAAAGTGGCCTAGAATAATCCCTTGGTTCATCATCATGAAATATTTCTCATAACCCAATGATATATTATGTTCTTTACACCTTTTCTAAACCTTTTCTAGATTATTGAGTGTATCTTTATAGGTGTCTCCATAGGTAGTGAATCCATCTATGTAGATTTTCATGGAATCATGAGCATAGTTTGAAAAGATACTTAGCACTACCCTTTGAAAACTTGTTGGGGAATTACATATTCCAAAGGGAAGAATAGAATAGGAATACATACCCCACGGGTATGTAAATGTTGTCTTATCCTGGTCCTCTGGAGCCTAAACCCATCTAGGAAAAAGAGTTACTTTTTTCCCTACTAAGTAATCAAGCACTTGGTCAATGAAAGGTAGAGAGAAGTGATCATTTCTATTTTTTGTGTACAACTCCATATAGTCCACATGTACCCTCCATGTTCCTCCTTTCTTAGGAACAATGACTAATGGTGACACCCATTGGCGATCAGAAATGGGATAAATGAAGCCTACATGAAGTAGCTTTTTCAAATTAGTCTTGTTTCTCTTAAGCAGGGTTCATTCTCCTTTAGGGTTGTCTAATTGGCTTGAAACCATAATTTTTATAGATCCTATGTATGAAAAGTTCCAGATCAATCTCTTTAATATCATGGTAGTCCCATACAAAGGTTGTTGTGTGTTCCTACAACATAGTGTTCAAGGAATTTTGTCATTCTTTAGTTAATCCATTTTTTATGTTCAAGGTTTTACCTGGCATGATTTCTCAAGTTTTGAATTTTGATTACATAGATGAGAGATCAAGGCCACTAATGTTGGGAAAAAATTGTTGTGGAAAAAAGGAACATTTGGGATGCTTCTTATGATGAATTTTCAAGGGTAAAATGTTATGTAGTGGATCCTACAAACATTTAAGGTAGTCTTGTTGTTGCAGGTCCCTACTACAATTGGTTTGTATGATATGATCAATTAAGTCAAGCTCATCTTGGGATCCTAACAGGGGTTGCATTCAACTGTCATGAGATTTTGTGGGGAATAATGATCTTCTTCATGTAAGGTAGGCCATATAGTCTACTCTAGGTTTTCATGAGGTTGGGCTAGTGGATAGAGAACTGATTTCTTGGTTACAATCACATTGGATATTATCATGTTCCCAAACCTAAAACCTATGAATGCATCAGTTGTAGCTAACCATCATCTACCTAAAATAAGTGGATATCCTATAAGGTTGACCTTTGGCTACAAGACCATAAAATCTATAGGATACTCCCATGAATTGAATATAATGACGAAATCCTCAATGATCTCATTAGGATTCACTATTGACCTATCTGCCAATTTTAAAATAGTTGGTGTAGGACTAAGGTTAACTAACTAAAGTAGTTGCATTGTCTCCTTAGTCATGACATTAATTGTTGCCCCTAATTCAATCAAGGTGTTATTGATAAGGGTCCCATTAGTCATAACATCCACTACTAGACTTCCAAGGTCTACCTATTTAGGGATAGTTATTTTTCCTAGCATAATATTATCAAGGTTCCCTAGAACATGAACTGTCTAAGGGCCCTTCCTCTTCCTCCCTAGTTTCTTAAGACATAGGTCTCTTACTTTCTTGGTATAGATTGGGATATCCTTGATAGCTTGGATGAGGGGTATTTTGATACTAACATCCTTAAGCTAACCCAATAGATTTATCTCAACTTGGGTATGATGCTTTTGAATGGATGAACGCTCAGTGAAAGGAGGCTCTGGACTTGATATGGTATAATTTACCTGATTTGACTTAGGCTCTAGAGGTGAATTATCTAAATATTCGATTGTGGGTTCCTCATCCTCCATCTCAATAATTTAAGGGGATAAAGGTTCAGCTAGTGTTTTCCTTGACCTCAGATGGACATCACTCACCTCTACCCCATACGTGGGGTATTGTATAGCCTCATTAGTATAAGCCTATTGGACAAGCTTGTTGTTAGGGTTAGGTGCGGGCTAGGTAGGAAATTTTGGTGCTCTTAATGGCTGAGACATTGTGTTTGGTGGATTAGGCATAATAGTCTTTTATTGTGGCTGAGAAGGCAGCAAAGGCTATTAGTAATTCACATTTTGGTGTTGCCATTATTGGCCTTTTTGCAATTGTGGCTACCATTAATTTTGGTGTAATGGCCATTAAGGGTTATAATTAGCACCTTGAAAATTTTGTTGTGACCATGCATTTGGTTGTTGTTGGTTCTAGTTTTTCTAAGGGTTTTTCCATTGTTGATGGTTTTTCCATTGGTTTTGGTTATTTGGCCAAGGTTGAGAATTCCAACAAGAGAGATTATGATTACCAATAGGAAAATATGTATTGAAATTTAGATGCTCTTTTGGTATACATTGTCTTGGTTGCCATAGCCTTCTTTGAGCAATGTAAAATAGCTATCCATCCTCTCCTAATTGTTAAAAATATAGTTTCTTTGATTTATCTTTTGTGATACTAGCTACCCTTTTACAATTGCAGTTGCTTTTCTTTGTTTGCAATTGGGGCAATATTTAGTAAGCATTGATTCATCCTCTTTGATCTGTGTTAGGATCTATGATAATTGCATGTGTTTTCTTAACATTTACAATGCTTAATTTGAAGGCCTTAAAATGTAATAACATAACTAAAATATTTAAATGAGCATAGCAATAATAAAGTGATGAATAGAATAAAAGAGAGATAGAAGAGAGAAGACAAAACACAAGTTAATAATGGAGTTTTCCAATATGGATACATCTCTCGATCCCTCTCGAATAGAGTGAATGATCCTTGATTATGCTCCAAAACTAGGTACAAGGCATCAATTGGAGTCTCATGTGAGTTACAAGCTCATCTCCTTTAAGTGCAACGGCATGACGCTCCTTCATTGCACAAATATGAAGACTTAATTCTCCAAGTACAATTCTCTCAATAATCATCACTTAACTTCCCCTCACAATCCTATACCTTCCATTTTATACATTAAATTTACTCAATATGGTGAATAACCATATGATTTACAAAATCTACCACATCTCCCCTTTACAAGTAAAAATCTTTAAAAATCCCCCCTATTTACAAGTAAAAATAACTAATCCCCTTTAATAATCTTCAAAACCCCTTAATACCCTTTTAAATAATCTTTTCATATTTTAAAATTTTATACAATCCCCTCATAATTCTTTAAGTTCGAGCTTTAATCAGTTCATATATTTATCAAGGATTAACTTGTTTGTGATTTTAGAGGGTAAAATATTTGGAAATAGGGGTATTCGATTTAAAGATCTTTATTAAAACTAGTCGAACCTAGATTATACTTAGCACCATACAATGGTGCAGTGTTAGAGAGGATTTTTAGGGGTGGGGAGGTTGCTAGGTCAACCCCTACCCCATTCAATTTTTAAAATGAAATTTAAAACTTTGAATTAACAAAATAAAGCAGCGCCCAATGCATGTGAGGCAGAAAGTTTTGACACATTGGTATGCGAAGGGAGTGGGGATCAAGTTGTCATGGGTTTGAGTCCCATGCAACATTTTTAGTAAATAAAATTGTTGAATCTGTGAGCTAAAGACCTGCCACATGGCGCCCTGTGATTGGGCCACATGGCATTTGATGATTCGCCAGACTAGATACGCAGCTGCCACCTTTACTTGCTACTACCTCATCAGCATCCATGAAAACATGTACGGATTGGCACATGTCAAGCCATGATTGGTCCACATCATCATCCATAGAGTATAGCCTGCTTCGTCAGCATGTTGATATCAGTATATGTATAGTCCAGTCAA
This sequence comes from Sequoia sempervirens, assembly GCA_007258455.2. Classification (NCBI taxonomy): domain Eukaryota; kingdom Viridiplantae; phylum Streptophyta; class Pinopsida; order Cupressales; family Cupressaceae; genus Sequoia; species Sequoia sempervirens. The sequence goes on along the minus strand of VDFB02324106.1, from coordinate 33,508 downwards.
TAAATTCAACCCTAAATTTTGACCGGTCATATCTTCGACGTACGAGCTCTAATTGCGGAAAAATGAGTGGTGTTGGGATCATGAAAATGAGCTCTTCGCTTTAATGTCATTTTCATCCAATTCTAGAATGATCATTTTTTTCCCTTCTAACCAGCATTAGGTACCCTATTTGACCCAACTTTGGTTGAGCATATCTTGAGCATTTGAGCTCCTTTTGACCCCTTTCAAGTTGCATTGGTTTCATTTCTCTGAGCACTTTGACATGGTGACAATTTCAAGAGCATATGGAACACTTCAAATTTTGAAAAAAAGTATCCACCTGGATCACTCTTCTTGTTTCTTCTTTATATGTAGAGTTTCCAACTAAGTAGCTAGATGATTTATGATATCCTCCTTCATGTTGGGCAATACGTTACTTAACTCTTGAAGCCCCATTAGATGTATTTCCAATGGTGGATATTCTTTCTCCCCTTGATCTTTTGGTAAAGGTCCTAGAATAGTTTCTATAGACCTTGCAGATATCTTCAAAGGATAATTGAGACACATCCCCTTGCCCAATAAGATTGAGTCCATCCATGCAATCATCATTGACTCCTCTTATGAACACAAGCTTCAAGGATTCTTCTGAGATCCTATTTTGTGGGTTTTTCTTCAAGAAAAATTAGAACCTTTCTACATAATCCTAGAAATGGTTCATCCTCTATCTGAGTTATTCTAAAAATATCATCTAGATTCTCCTATCAACTCCTTTGTGATAATCTTGGTATTTCTCCAAGAATTTTTTTTTCATGGTGTCCTAATTTGGAACATCTCTACCTAGTCTCATAAACCATATCAAGGTAGCATCCTTCAAAGTGGTGAGAAATAGCTTGAACTTATGAGCTTTAGTTGTATAGTCATAGATCCTACATAGGACATCAAATTCGAACAAGAATGTGTATGGATATTTAGTTACCAAACCATAGAAGACTGATAATGTTGAAGGAGGGATATTCTTCAACACAGTAGCCCTATCTTGGTTGGTAATTGGAAATTCAAAAACTTCACATGTTCTAGTGGATCATCCATGACGGCATCATCCATTGTTTGGAAGGTCCCCTCAATGTTTTCGATAGATATTAGTAAAATAGAAGATTATTCTTTAGTATTACCCTCACTCTAATCAATGTAGTCACCAATATTTGCTCTAGCTTGTTGGTTAGAGGGGATAAATCTTCCCAAAGAGTCTTTATGCCTCCACATACAATAGATATGACTTTGTATAGGTATATTAGTACTAAAAGAAAATTATAAACTAGGAAAGCTTGGAAAAGAAAAAAAATAATCTTTGGATGTAGCACCATCCCTGAAAAATAGTGCAAAGAAAGTAGAGTCCCTACTAGTGTCTAGTAATCTTGTTGGTAATCACACAATTCAAAGGGAAAACCTAACTAAATAGTCCACTTAACATTGGAAAGTCCTTCATTAAATTATTGACTAGAGCTAGTAGGCTTGTGATGACATTGAAATTATATGTTCTTTCAAAGACTTGGAACTACCTAAATCATTTTGGTAAAGTCGTTACACTTGCTATAAAATCATAAGATTTTAAAATGGTAAAGAAAGTAAAGCTTTCTCTATGGCTATGGGTACCTATAGTATAATACTTTAGCTAATTACTGTTCATAAATGAATGTTGGAGATTAGCTAAATTGTTATTTAAAAATGTACTACACTCCAAATTATAACAAACTCAATTGATTACAATGTTATGAAGTGGGAATTATTAATAACTGTAACATGAAGAATATATCTAACAATCATGCAATTATAAGGTAACTACTAAATAGAAATTAAATAATTGAAAATAAAGGAGTGAAGGACACTAACCTTGAGTGGCCCTTGCTCAAGTTGTTTTCTTTACTAATTTAAAACCAAATCTAACTCCTTAGATCCAACACAATCATAATAACTCAAATTCATTCATTGCACAAATCCAAAATATCACGTAAAATTATGCTAAAAGATCTTATTCATGAAATCATAATTGCATAATAAGCATGGTTTGCATAACAACTAAAAATTGAAATTATTTGGTAATTATATTCACTATCAAATGATAAACTAACTAACTAGCTAAAAATTGACTAACTAGCTAATTTAAGACACAACAATCGATATGTATATATAGGCATGGCGGAGCTTATTCAAAATAGGACTCTAAACTAAAACCATTAATTACCACTCCCTAGATTATAGAGTGTGACAAAGATTCAGTTAAATCTAAACTACAACTAGACAAGAAGAGTCCAAGTTGGATTGTGACTCTGTTGTAACAAAACTAGAATGTGGATCGCTCAAAATTAGTTATGTTAGAATCCCAATTATAAGAGGGTTCTTCTTTCTCTAGTGTCTTTATTGAACATCATAATGATTCACTACCTCCTTCATTAAATTCCTCCATGTCATATTCATTATGCTCAGTTTATTCTGATACATCCTCTATTTCATTGTCTAGGAACTCCTTCAATTGTGGACTATGTCCTATAGTTGTTGCAAGCTACAATGCCTCCTCTGACTATAAGGGGTTAGTTCACAAGACATGTACACAATACTAAAAACCATGACTAGAAATATATATCCAATTACAATTCACACATATTCACACATAAATCATTCTACACTATCATATCATAAGTGAAAACCACCTTGTGGCACATCTAGGACTGATACCATAGTGAAAACATGGTAAACAAGTGCTACATTTGAATAAGTCATGTATCCTCATCTATTGGAACTATCCATTTACTATCTCATCCACTCCATCCATCACATAATGAAATGTATTCCCAACCATGGCTTGATAACTAATCAAGTGTTGAACTTTGTTGCACCATCTCTATCCACCATCTTTTTTATCCATCTATCCCTAATAAACGTAATCATACTTTGAACTATGAGAAAACTCTTAAACTTGGTAATAGATTGGGTCCTTGTTCATCCCATCACTTGTAGATAAATATCAAAACAATCAAAAATGTCCTAAAAACCATCAAAATACAAAGCAAAGTTGTAAAACATCAAAATCCCATAAACAAAGTAGGTCATCTTTGAACGAGCCACATTGAGTTAAAATAATCGAACTAATTTGTCTTTGCATGTAGAACGTAGGCAAGGTCATAATAGGTGAGCCCTTGAGGCACTAGGTCAGTCACTTTGGATTTCCCTCTTGGTCTTTAAACTTGGTTGAAAATCCAAAAACATTCAAATATCTTATCAAAAATCCAAAAACGTTCATAAAACATCTAGATATACTCCAAAAATAGTGTCAATCACGGTTAGTCAAAATACATCATCTTTGCACATACATAGGAAAGGCCATCATTGATGAGCCCTTGAGGTATTAGGTCAATCCCCTTAGGTCCCCATCTTGGTCTCTAAATCTCTCAAAAACATCAAAACAACATCAAATAACCTCAAAAGCACATAAACATTCAGAAAACCTCAAAAATCCTATCTTTTTTATCACCTATCCACAATAAAATCTCCATCCATAATAAAAAATCATCACCTTCAACCTTTGACAATGCAATCAGCAAGAAAAGCAAACATAAAAATCCAAAACTTCCAAGCAAAGGAACGAAACAACAGGATCATCATCAGACTAAGGCAATGCCTAAGTATTAACTAACCTCTCTTTTGAAAATCATCATCAACATCCTAATGTGTCTTAATGGATAAATTGTTCATAGAATAGGTTTCATCGATGGGTAACATCATGAATTATCAAAACATCTATGGCAAGTGATGCAACAATGTTGTTTCTCTTTTATGATCTTATCTTTTTTATTTACCTTATTGTCATATTCCCATGATCTCTAGAGTATTTCTTTATGGATTTAGAGAGGAAGGTATGGGGCATTGATCATTGATTTGTTGTCTGCTCTATTTGTTGGATGTTCTTGTAATACTACCATAGTGAATACTTGCTTTGTTCTGTGTGTGGAAGTTGTTTTGGGGAAATTTTTGTAGCAGTTGCATGTTAGGTACTCCATACCTCTCTATGTAACTACTCCAAAAAAAATTGAAAAATTCTCACCCATACACTCTAACAAGGTTTTTCATATGTTTGGTATGAACAAGAATACTCCTTATTTGTAGAGTCAAAGTCCACGCAATAGATGAAAAGCCACCTTGGTTATTAATACCCTAGTGTATCGTGTCTATTTTCTACATCAATAAGGATTGCTAAAAACTACTTAGTCCTCCATGAAAGAAAAATCAAACTCATCGAATCATTATCATACATTAGTATCAATCATCTCATCAATGCATATCATCATATTAATCATAATCCATAGATTTTCAGAAATTAGATCAATCATCTAACACTTCTATCCTAACATGTCTTCTAACTAACATATGCATATTGCATCACAAAGTCATTAGTACCGCATGTATCATGCATCTCAAACTCATGAATGCATATCATGTTCATCATATATAAGAAATCAAAAATCATGACATCATCCATATCATCCATACATGTATATCATATAAAAGCAACAAAAAATACCAAAAACATAAGCATAAAACATCATGCATTCATTAGCATGATCATAAACACATATAAGCATCTCATAAACATCCATACACATCATAAGCCACACCAAAAAGTGGTATCTCATATATCATCAAAATTTGATAATGTCAGGTACATCATCAATGTCATATAACATCCAAAATATACAAAGTATATATGAAGCCTTAGATGGACCAATGAATGTATATACAAAACATGTCTATATCAATTATGTGGAAATATAACATAAACATCTTGAATATCAGATCAACCCTGCTACCTATCTCAGGGCAGGGATCTATGTTGCTCCCCATCATGCTAATCTATGTGGTTGTGTGTGGGAGATGGGTGAGGCTACAAGATTAGCTAAGATGGCTATCTCAAAGGTCTATCCACTGATTATCCCCCTAATGACTCTACACCTATCACTAAGCTAGGAACTCCAAATCTAGGGTGTCTCTATGGTCTCGAGACTTGAGCCTCATAGAGGGTTCAATAGTAGATCCTCTCCTCTATCAGGGCCTCTCTCTCCCTCTACCACTAAACTCAAGATATGCAGGAAGCATGTGAAATCTCTAGTGTGGTTCATTATTGCCTCTTAGTCACTAGCTCCTGTCTCAATGAATCCCTCTCCTACTAAAGAGCATCTCACTCAGCTCTAATAGTATCTCGCTCTACTATAATAATGACAACTTGGGCATCTGCAACCTGTCGCTGAGAAATCTCAGCATCTCTCTCCCTAGATCTTGCATCTTTGTCACCTATAAGCTGAGCAATCTATGCAACCATGTCTCCTTGTGGGGGAGGTGCCTGGGGAGCATGACCTAAACCTTTTTATTGATCCATTTGTTGATCTTGTTGGTCATGTTGTGCCTAATCACCATCACCCTGCTCATCTTGAGCTCTTTGTAACTATTTGTGTGCTATATGGAGCCTCTGTTGTCCCATATCCTCCCTAGAATCCCTTCCATCCTCCTAACTTGGTCAATAATTGGACCAGCACTAGCGGGAGTTGTAAATCTCAATGGTCAATGTCAAGCCCACCACTTTGTGTAATCTCTGGTAGTCCTCGGATCTAGGGGACCAACTACCCAACCCTAGCCAGTAGGATCCAATGCTTGAAACTCTATAATATTTTCCCTTGAATATGCTCTAGGCCCCCATGCATTAGGCTCTTGAACTGTGCATCCAAAATGGGCATGGTATCCATCTGCCAAGCAAGTTTTTCTCTCGCCAAACTATCTCAAAACCCTCTTTGGGAGATATCTCTCTAATATAATATTAACTCGGCCTATCAACCATCAAGTTTTCCTACAATATGTCAACTAATCATGGTCATCAGCTCAAGCCTCGCATGCCATATAGGGTCTCCAAATAAACTCGTAATATCATCAAAAATTCCTTGCTAGTATGATAACCTACTTGGTTGTGTGTATAGTGCAAATAACTAGAATATATATATACATAGGGGTCCTTAGGATCCCATCAAACCAAGCCATCAAGTCAATTCACTGCAATATGCTCCCATGCTCGTACATGGAGGAGACTCATCCCAACCAAAATAGAACTACTACCATGGTAGACAGCCTCATGCATATCTCTATACATGTGAGCTAGCACACATGGGCTCCAAGTGTATACAATACCATGCTCCATCATCTACTTTATACAAATACCCTTGCCAATTGGAAATCCTCTCACCTTGCAATTAGGCATCAAGGGCCCAATGATCAGTCTTACCAATACCATTATGATAGGATTAGAATCATCAACAAACAGATTCAAGTCAATCATTGAGACTACAACCTATAGTTATTGAACCCTGAGAAGTCTCTGTATGGCCTGAGTCCCTTGTTGGACATCATAGGTAACCAACTCCCCATAAGTCAGGATCCATAGGATCCTCCATACATCCTCGAGAGTGATGGTACACTCTCTAGTAGGAAAGTGGAAGGAAGAGGTCTCAGACCTCCATCTCTCAACTAGGGTGGTCATCATATGCCTATGAGCTGGGATCTTTGACATATAACAAATGTATTGAAGACCAACTGCATCCAAAAATTCCCTCTCTAGCTCTTGAAATCTAGAAATGAAATCCAATAAGTGTCACGGTCATCACTCTCTGGAATATAGTGGTTTGAGAACTGCTTGCAAACATTCAACCCATAATGTCAAATTTTTTTCTAGAAAATCAAATTGAGAACTTAAAACTACAAACAAACTAGCTAAAACATTCATTTTTAACAATATCAATTTTTTCTAGTACGTTAGCAGCCCTATTTTATAGTAGCGGCCCTATTTTAGGATGATAGCAGTTAAATTTAGCGAACCTATTTAACTACAATAGTAGTTGATTTTAACAATAGCAGTCATTTTTCTAAGTTCAACCATGCGATCATTTTCAATGACTACAGTCAAACAATAATGATTACATTTTACTATAGCAACTTGTTTCCACGATAACATGGAGTTTCAATGAAAGCAGTCATCTAACCTAGTACTAGAATGGTATTATCACATCAATAGTGACAAAACTTAAAAATTACTACTATAAAATTACTGCTATCATCCTACAAAACATTGAACATTGAACGTGAAAACATAAAAAGGTGAAAGTGAAAATGGAAAGTATACGTACCACAATCACTGCACCGACTAGTCATTGGAATTGATGAACTACATCTGCTCTGTGTGGGGAACCTAGAATGTGAGCCATCGTGAACTGACAATCATAGCAAAAGACCACCAAAAAGCTAGAATTTTGTAAGGCTGAAAGTGCAAATGAGGGGTAAATGAACCCTAATTTCCTATTTTAACCCCCCAAATCCTAATTTTTACCCTTGGGAACCCTCCTAGGTTAAATTTTTTAGCAACCTGGATCATCTAGAACCTTAAAATTGACTCCTATAGCCTAATTTTTTGTCCTCTACACAACAGAACTACTCATGAACCTTGTCGTGAGCTTGACCTAAGAAATTAATTCTTCTCGTGAACCTCTTGAGGGGGCATCCCAAAATCTTATCGTACTTCTGTTGACTATTAAGGCATAGCAAGACATCATTAAAAAAAATTATTTCTTGATCTAAACATCGAATTCTTTGAAACAATGAATCAAGTACATTGTGTCGAAGAGGGGGAAAATGTAGACATGTAAAAATGGCTTAACACATATCACACATCCTAAAACTACATTTTTCCATTAACAACATCACTTTCATTATCATTATTGCATTTTTCATCATTTGCATCATTAACCCTATTTTCCCCTATTAATTAAATAATCTTGAATTGTTTAATTAATTTCACTATGTCATCACTAATTTTACATTATTCCTCTTGATTAATTAAATAAACATTAATTATTTAATTATTTCTCTAACATTATTTATTCTTCTAATTAAATGAAATATTTATCGTTAATTATTTAATTAATCTACTTTCCCTCTTCCAAATTAAATAATTAAATTAATTATTTAATTTCCCAAAATTCACTCAACATAGTCTATTAATAAATAATTTTTTATTTATTAAATCAAACACATCTTTCATGTTCCTCTCGAGATTAATTAATTAATTATCCTCACAAATTTTGATTAAACAAATCATGTCCACTAATTACTCAATCTAATTTTCCTATTCCACCAATTACTCCAATCCCACTAATTATTCAATCCAATCAATTCCCTTGATTGGATTAATTAGGTCATTTAACTCCTCAATCTATTTCCTCTCAACAAACCTCGACCGTTGATCCTGATCTTTCATCTTTGCATCCAGATCATTCATCTAAAATAAGCAAATCTAGATAAAACAACCCTTATCCCTCTCATAATTAATCTAGAGAATTTGTGGAAAGGTCGTGTCAATGTGGTTCTTGAACAAATTGAGCAAATATTTTTTCATTCTAGGTCATCATCATCATTATCAAGCTTTTGCAAACCATGGAAGCTTTGTGTTGAAAGGAAATCCAACATATCAAGATCAACACAAATACACCTCGACAAGGGATGGTAAGATTGTGTAGTTTAAATTCATTTTTGTTTCCATTCAATTGTGCTAACCTTGTTTGTTGAATTCATAGCTATGAAAATTGCATTTCATAAGTAGGTTGGATTTTATCCTCTTTCTTTGATTTCATTTGATTGATTTCATTGATACTAATCCTGATCCATAATTCCCCCTTACACATCTAGGAATAAATTAAAGTATAGGAAAACTCTTTAAATTTCATTTTGGGGATTAATTTACAACCAAGTTTTGAGTTTGAATTCACATATTTGAAATTTGAGACTAAAAAAATATGCGAAAGAGAATTTGTCTATAACAACACCTAGACTAGGGCACTAGAGCACCCCTATTCAGCCCTTCTACACACATTCAAATCTTATTTTGAAGTTTAGGGAACTTTATTAATGAGGACTTATCTAAAAACCAAGAACTTTTCAGGGTCAATTTGGTGACATAAGATCAACAAAAGTACTTTTTAGGGTAGCACTCATATGTTATCGTGTGTTGATATCAAAGATCAAGGATAGGGAATGTCTAAAATGCATTATTGGAGAGGATACTAAAGAAAGTTCCAAATAGAGCATGAAATTGTACATTCACTTTAGAGGGAGTATAATTTACAATGTTACATTGTCGTGATGCAATTTTATAAGCCTTTTATGAGCACTTTAAAAATGTTTTTCTACATGATTCTAATAGTGATTATCCTCTCCCCATCCTTGAGGATTGTGTGGTTGGATACATCTCCCAAAAAATAGACCTAGAATATAGTAAATTCCCTGACCATCTTATTTTCATAGAAGAGATTAACAAAGACCTTCAGTGAATGGTAGTGGAGAAAAGTCCTAGAAGTGATAGTCTACTAGTGGATTTTTATAGAGATTTCTAGCCTCATATTCAAGAAGACTTTTAGAATGTGCATCTTGAAGGTATTGAAACTATATTTTTGGGTCATATTATTAATCAAGGATTGATTAAACTCATTCCTAAATAAAGGATGAAGATAATATTAATGGATGGTGGAATATTACCCTCCTCAATACTTGTTACAAAAGTTATTGTTGAAGCACTTGCATATTAAATCAAACAAATAACTCAATATATTATTCAACCTGGGAAGACTAACTTCCTAGGAGAGAAATTCAACCTTTACAATTTGGTTCTTACTTGGGAAACTTTTGAATGAGCACAACAAACTATCCAAAATGCACTAATTATTAAAATTGATTTTGATAAAGCTTGTGATTGTATTTTTTGGCCATTCATACTTAAAATGGTTGGCTTTTACCATGGTTGGCTTTTACCCCAAGTTTTATGAGTGGATTAATATTTTTTTTTATGCTAATTCCAAAGTTGTGAATCAAATCATCTCTCCCCAATTTCCTAAATGCAAAAATCCATTTGTCAAGGTTGTCCTCTTGCTCCATCTTTGTTTATCCTTGTTGTTAATGCTCTTGGATATATTTTTAGCATGGATTTTCCACTAAAATTATCCATGGTATCTTGCTACCAAGCATTACTAAAGCCCTCAATTTAGACTTTCTTGATGATAGCATGTTTTTCATCTAAAATTCTCTTGAGGAAGTGACACACACATTAGATAATTTGGATCTCTATTGTACTATCTCTATTTCTAAGCTAACCATGCATAAAATTGAATTTATCATGACCCACCATGGCCCTCAACCTCCTTGGATTCCTAGTGATAGGCATGAAGTGAAGCATGAGTTTATCACTAGATAATTGGGGATGTCCTTTAGCATTGAAGTCTCTCTCAAAGATATGTGGAAATGGTTTATGAGTAAAATTAAGAAAAAAACTCATGAATTGGACCAAATGATTCTTATCCATGGCTAGACAAATACAAGTGGGAAAAAGATCTCCTATCCAGCCATGTTTACATCTTTTCTTGTTGGCCTCCCTCTAAAATGTGTTACAATCAGTTGACCCAATTGATAAGGAGTTTCCTTTGGGCTAAGTGGGGTAGTAAGGAAGGCTTTAAAATGACCTCTTGGACTCACTACATCCAACCACAAAAAGAGGGGGTTTGTTAATTATTGACACATTTACCTAAGGATATGTCTTACTATAAAGTGGATTGTTAGAGCTTTGGATGGAGAGGCCCCTTGAAAATGATTGGTTTGACACCATAGCCAATATATTACTATTGGGTGATCTTGGGCTTTAGTCAATTAGAAAGATAAATTTCTTCTTGCACCTTCTTATAAAGCTTACAGGACCAATCCTTTTAATTATATTGGGTTAGCTTGGAATATAAACTCTAGTAGGCTATCATGGTTTAATCATGGCCTAAGCTTTGCTACCTATTCCATTTAGTGGTACTTCTTAATCCAACAATATGGCATGTCTACTCGTATTATCAAATGTCTTGAAAGGAAAAAGAATTGAAAAAGTAATTCAAGTTTTTTGAGATTTGTCGGACCCTATTAATTTTAATTGGATGTCCTAGCAATAACTCAAATCCTAATTTAAATTGTCCTCTTTTGACAGGTATCCTCTTTTGAGAATATAATAGCTAGTGACCCTTGAAATTTCTTATTTATTGACCATCCCATGCCATGATGACTTCCTAAAGGTATGGAACTAGCCCAACATGTGAAGTATTCATTTTTTCCTCTTAAAATAATCTATAGACAACTCATTTTGATAGTCTCATTGGTTCCCCAAATCAATTCCAAATGGAAGTGCAATCTCAATAAGGCATGATGGAACAAGATATGCTTCCAAATCTAGAAATAAAAATGTGATACTCATTCCCAATTAATAGCCTAGAAAATGCTCCACATCAATTTGTCAAATCATGATTGTCTCTCCATCTTCATGTCCCTCATTTCTCCAATATGTATGAAATTTTTTCTATCAAACATTTATTTTGGTTTTGCTCCAAAATCCACCAACTATGGTTCTCCCTCTTCTCCACTCTCCCAGGTCTTTTCCTCCAGGCTTGATCCTAGAATATTGCACTTCTTGGGCTTTTCCTTTTCCACAATATCATCAAAAAAAATTAAGATAAGTAATTATTAAATCCATCTAGATTTTTTCATTTCTAGTTGTTTTCAGTCATTCCTTCCATTCCCTACAAGTTGAAACCTAGATGTTCTACTCAAAATTGTCCCTTCACATTAATATTTTGCATAATGTTCCTCAATTAAATCCTAATATTATTAGAAAATTGCACAATATTCAAGTTTAAATTAAGAAGTTTGAAGACAATTTATAGGAATCCAAAGAGATATTATTGTGATGGAAATATTATGCATGCTATGAAATATTTCATCTAGGATTGACCATCCAGAGGATTATGTGCACATGTGAAACAACGGGAATAGGGAGGCTCTACTTTTTAGGAGATGGAGCACAAGGGTAAAGGTCCTCCTATTTCACCTAGTTTCACTCAAGGAAACCCTAGAAATCTCAATCCAAGGATAGAATGAAAGAAGGAGATATGCAATATGGATATCCTAGGGTATTATTAATGACTAAAGAAGGGTTCACCACCAAGCTAGGGCTTGGAAATACTAGTAACATGCAAGATCTAATTATGAAACTCAATGATATGTAAGATAATTATAAATGACCTAGAAATAAATGAAATATAGAAAAACAAACTAGGAAGTCAAAGAGGTGCACTTGGAAACCTATAGTAGCTTGGAACAAGACCTGAAATGTTGGAAATATTGAATTTAATGCACACTGGGACGCATATGCCAAGTTGGGTGTATTAGTCCCAAATTAGGGTTTTTGGGTTGGAACAGTAATATGGTGATGAAAAGTTTGCATCTTCAAAAATCTAGAAAAGTAGCTATACTAGGACTCATATGCCAAAAGTGGCATATCATTCCTTCTTGGATTTCTTATAGAATCAAGATTTGAATTTGATTTTCAATCTCTGCTCAATCTTCTCAACCTGATTTTTGGATCTAAAATGTCAAATTTTGCTTTGTAGATGCCTTTTAGTGATCTTGTAAACAAGGTGACAACTTGAATAACTTTACACACTTGAAAATTTCTTTCCAATATTGCTCTTCAATATGTGTTTAACCTAGGTCTACAAATCACACACTAAAGAGAGGGAAAAATGTTGTTTTGTTAGTAGAAAGGGGCTTGCCTTGGTCAAACCTCGTTTTGGTAATCAAACCTTGAAATGAAATGAAATGGAAAGGAGAAATGATGAATGAACAAAATGATATGTTGCAACTCATCAAACCCTAGGAATAAAGTGTTGCAAACATATATGAGATTGCTAACTTGAATGTGGATCTTGACTCTTTCTTGAATGTTGTAGATCTTGAATTGAATTCTTGCTTGAATCATGAAACCCTACATCACAAATATTAGCTCAAAAACAAACATGATGCATGATGACTTTTACATGATGTTTGATACTTGAATAATGCTCCAAAACACCTGATAATCATCTCTTGAATGCTCTTGTGAACTTAATTTTTCTATAAGGATGCTTTTTCAACTTGCTAGGAGAAAAAATGAGTGAAATAACCTTGTATTTATACTTGTTTATGCCTAATTCCTCAAAATTACAACACTACAATCCAACATCAGATCTAGGAGAATAAAATCCCACCAAGAATTTGAATTTAATTTAGGTCTAAGCTAAGAGGGACTCATACACCAAAAGTGGCATATGAGTCCCATTAGGCTAAGCTTGGGACACATTTTTCAAGAAATTCTTATATCCATGTGAAATCCAAATCGGGGCCCTAAAACTTAGGTGGGACTCATATGCCCAAGGTGGTGTATGAGTCTCGAATCATTAGATCTAGGCCATACAATCAAAAAACATTAATTTTTGATTGGTCATTACATATGTGTCGAGATTATCCTTGGAAAGATGCATTAATTAAGGCTTGTGGATACAAAATAAGGCTAATTAACGCATAAAGAAGCCCAATTAATTAATGAAACCCTAGATAAGTGTGAAAGCATAAAGGTACACTTTACAACACCCTAAATAAGGCATAATTAATTTAATTTTAGTTTATGAGGGCCCAAGACCTAATGTGAATGTGTTAAACATATTTCAACACTAAATCAAGGCAACATTAAGTTCAATTTAATAGGGAGGGCCCAAACAAGTGCAAAAATGTAGAGGGATACATTTTTCGTTACCACATTTAGCTCCCACTTTAGTGAGAGGAGGAACTCACTTCAAACTCACACTAAAGTAGAAAAACTCGCATCAAGATGGGTCCAAGTGTACCAATGTCGATAAGGTAGGATGACAACAATCAAGAGGGATGATCAAGATCCTATAGCGAACCAACATAGGTACACAATAACACACATGAAAATTATATAAGGAGCAACAACAAAGCACAAGCATACATTTCCAAAGACAAAGATAAAAGAAAAACAAAATAAAAGGTGTGGATCAAGCTTCGACCATTTGTCCCACATGTTGTGGATCAGATATATGTTATTTGTCCATAAATACACGCTAACTCTAAGGCAACAGAACTTCAGGCTATCTGTTGGGTGAGTATCCAAAAAGGGTGAGACACATACGCATGTGGTTGGTATGTGCTCACACAAACAAGCAAGTTGTTATGGGAAAGTCACGCCTAAGTTCGGCTTCCTATTCAACCAGACCAAAGCTATACCACCTGATAACTTTGATAAGGTGCCACACAACAATGAACTTCGAGCTTCATGAGGCAAGCAAAGCTTCGTATGCTTGAAACTCATGAACAAACAAGATGGCACCACAAGCAAGCAAAGTGTGTTATGCAAGATGGCCATATAACCGAAAATGCAAGAGTGTAAGGTACGTTTAAAGGAGTTTTTCTTAGTTCATGTAAGGTATTAACTTAGGGAACATCATGCCTAATGCCTTCAAGAGATGACCAATCAAAGAATAGAAGATTCATAACTTAGGGGATGCAGTATGTCACATCAAACCACTAAGATGAATATAATATGCTAAGAGAGATCACGCTCTGAAGGACATCACACCCAATGTCAACCACAAAGCGAAAGATGTGTTGCATGAAGTAAGAAGACTACACAATGAAACATGAATTTCAAAAGAATAATGCCAATGTATGCCCCCACTTTAAAGAAATTGATAAACACCATGCTATGATCAATACTTTAAAGTAGAAAATGATAAATTCTAACAAGAAAGAAGACATGAGATATTATTTGGAAAGCCCTATTCCAAGTCATATGTTTCCAAATGAAGTTTCTTCATGAAAAAGGGGTTACCCCCAAAACAAAATCCCAAAAGCACATAAGGGATCCATGGATTTGAGGTCAGTATGTCTTTGCTACAATTTTATTAGAGAGCTCAAAACTGTCATCATTCCCCAAATACTCATGGAATAGGAAGAATGACACAAAGAGAAAAAAACTTTTTTGTCAACATGGAAGAGACCTAAATGTCTCAACACTTTATGTCATCCCCAAAAGGAAAACACAAGACAAATGAAAAAGATAAAGGAAAATCTTTTGGGTCAACATGGAAGAGACGTAAATGTCTCGACACCTTATGTCATCCCCAAAAGGAAAACACAAGACAAATGAAAAAGATAAAGAAAAGATTTTGGGTCAACATGGAAGAGACATAAATGTCTCAACGCCTTGCGTCATTCCCAAAATGAAAACACACTTCCAAATTAAAAATGCTTATGACATAGAGAAGAATGTAGGTACATATAGAGGAATTTCACAAAGAGAGAGAGAGAGATACACCAAATAGAACAATACGGGGGATCACAGTACGCATGTGCACAAGCTCATAAAAGAAAAAGAAAAAATGCAAATGGAAGTAAGGCACATGTGAGTCAACCTATTAGCAATTCATCCACATCCCAATCGTGTTCACTGTATTCGAAAGGCGGACAACTAACCAAAGGGACAATAGCAAGTGCCAAACTAGGGTCATTACCAAGTTCAACACTCTTCCTAGGAGAATTGTCATTTAAGATCATAGAAGAGGAAAAAAATGTATTCAATTCACTATGCACTTCTTCATCAATTTTAGCAACCTCATCATCATCATCTAAGTTAATCACAATGGGATATCGAATGATAAGTCCAAAGAATGGTTTAGCTTCTGTTGTGGTTGTGATATATGATCTTTTTATTACGGTGAAGAGGGAGACTCGTCATGTATTGCTTCAATCACGTTTGGATTTTGATTCTCCTTGTTTGTTTCTTCCTTTATCCTTCGAGCAAGAGCACGATGTCTACGCCTATGCTCTCTAGCATTTTTGTTTCTTTTAGTTTGGTTTTCAAGTTGTGTTTGTGTAGGAGTGGGTTTTTCAACCATAGGTTTCTTTTCTTCCCTAAGGGGAGGAACGGAATGATCCATAGGAGGTTGTTCAACCACTTTCTCTTTAGATTTGTAAACATGTTTTATCTTAGGAGGCATGATGGTATTGTTTTTGTTGTCTCTTGGTCTTTTATAGGAGATAGGCAAAGAATCTATCTTAGGTTGGTCTTGGTTATTTGGAATGTCTTTAGGTTCAATCATCATTTTTTCAAGGATGGTAGGCTCAATCGTAGGCTGAGGCATGTTTGTAAGGGATAGTTTTTCTATGCATTTTTCCTTAAACTTTTGATAGTATTTGAAAAATAAGTCCTCACGAGGTTTAAAAGGTTCCATAGGCTCGGGATGGAAAATAAATCTAATGAAAATTTTCCTTAGGAAGACAAAGGATTAAAGCCACTTATGATGCACAGTAAAGATTTCATTATCAAAGGGAAACTTTAAGCATTTATTCAAAAACAATGGGACGGCTTCCATGGAGTGTAGCCATGGGTAACCAAGCTTCACACAGAATTGATCCAACATCGAGATGATGGAGAATGAGACATATAATGTTTTTGGTCCTATTTGTAAAGGTAGGGTGATCAATCCCATCATAGGGCTTGAGTGAAACCATTATGTTTCTTTATCCAAGATTTTAGTTTATCATATATTTCTTGATAGATTTCATGCACAAGTAAGAATTCCTAAGTGACATTCTCTCCACAAACGAGATCAATTAATATCCCATTAGTGGGCTTGTCATTGATTCGTCCAACTATGTAAAGAGGACCATCAGGTGCATACTTAATTATATCTTGTGAGGAGAAAGTAATGTCAAGAGGTTTTTAGTTCGGCCTTTATGATGTTTAGTTTCAACCAATGCAACCAAACCATCGATAGAATTTTGTTCTATAGGATCTTGTTTATTAGTATCCATGTTTTCATCATCCATGTCAACTTTCATCACATAATTTTTTGTAGTTTCACTAGCTTTGAAAAATGAAATATTGTGATTTGGCATGGGGTTGGTAAAGATTTGCAAGTTTTGGTTAGGAGGGGAAACTGACTTATTTCCTTGATCATTAACACCTCCAACTAAGAGTCGACTAGGATCAATGAGGTCTTGTACAAGATGTTTAAGACGCTTGCAATGTTCTGTGTCGTGTCCATTTTGTTGACGATAACGGAAATAGGAATTGGATCTAAAATTCAGAGGTAAAGGTTTATTGGGATCAGGGGTTTTAATGGGAGGCAAGGTGATCATTTTCTATTCTAGAAGTTGTGGCATTGTCTTATGGAGGGTATCGGGTAAGGGAGTGAATTGCCTAGTCGGATCCCCAAATGCGAAAGGAGTTGTCTTCCTTATAGTGGCCACTTGGGTATCAACATGTTGAGTCATTTGTGGAAGGGGATTAAGTTGAAGGATGACTTTATTCTATTTTCTAAGAGGTTTATAATTTTTTTGGTTTGTGGATTCAAAATTTTCAAGTCAGCTAGAGGTGGGTTTTGCTTCATGACTACTAACTAAATTTTGATAATCACAACGAGTAGTACACAAGTGAATGAAGGACAGGAACTTCATCATGGTAAGCTTATCTTGTATCTTAGTTTTCAAGTTCTCAATGAACATCCTTTGAAGGTGAGGTTTGGGAATATTTACATCAATTTGGCAATAAAGCGATTGGTAGTGTGAGATAAAGTCAGTAACCTTTTTATCATCTTTTTGCTTACATCTCATCAAATCAGTTAGGTTCATCTTTGGGGTCATATGCACTTGGAAATGGTTTATAAATGCCTTAACAAGTTCATTGAATGAAAAAATTAAATTGTTCAATAAGAAGGAAAACCATTCTAAGGCAGTATCCTTCAAGGATCTAGGGAAAAGATTAGCCAAGAGCTTATCCTCA
Organism: Sequoia sempervirens; assembly: GCA_007258455.2. Lineage (NCBI taxonomy): Eukaryota > Viridiplantae > Streptophyta > Pinopsida > Cupressales > Cupressaceae > Sequoia > Sequoia sempervirens. The sequence continues at coordinate 15,741 of VDFB02324106.1, read as the reverse complement.
AGAATAAAGTCACTACATAGGGTGGTATAAGTGGAAACATGGTTAGAAGGATCTCCTTTCCCCCCATATTTCTCGAATCTAGGAACCTTTATACCTTGTGGCATCGATGTTCTCAATATCTCCAAGGATAAGGGATTTCTTTTGACATAATATGTAGGTTGGCCATTTTTATTTTGGTTTATGGTGGAAACTTGTTTTTGTAGAGATGAAACAGTTTGCAAGAGTTGATTTATGAGAGGATCATTTTTTTGTTTTGAGATGGAGGTGAATAAGGTGGAGGTGTGGATATGTTCAAGGGACAAGTGAATGGGATGCTTATGGGAGGTAAAGTGGTAAGAGATATGACATGCAATGCCACAAAGGTACTAGGGATCCATTCTAGCAGAAATATCCAAGGAAGGAATCACATTACTAGTAGGTTGCATTATTGTTGTAACTTGAGGATTGGTATAGGTAGGGATAGAGGAAATTGTTGTGGGAGGAGGAATTTGAATTCCTCCTTAGCTTGGTACATTGTTCGAAGGTAAAGCACAACTAGTGGTTGAGGTAAGATGTTTTCCAAAAATATGAATGATGTTACGCACAAGATAAACTTTGTCTTCACTTTCAATCATGTGATGTATGTTATCTATTGTAGGGATAGTGATAGTTGGAATATTTTCAGTACTTATTTGAATTTGTAGGTTTGCTAAGTCTTCATGAATTTGGATTATGTTTTCTTGCAGAATGCTAGCAACAATTGTCTCAACACTTATCACACTACTTGAAGGCAAAGAGTTGTTAAGGGTATGGTCCATACCTAGTGAACTAGTTTCAACACTAGTAGTGAAAGAGTTAGACAACCCAAGATCCATGACAATTGTGCTATCGCAGGATGACATGAGTCTCAAAATTCATCTCACTATAGTATTACCAATAGGACACCAAGTAGAAAAGCTCATACAAGGAACAATCAAGGAAATGCAAGGTGAAATGAACACAAGATAAATGCTATGCTCTAATTCTGATTCAAATGAAATTAAGCTAGATGCAATGAAATGAATGTAATAGAAATTATTCAAACTGAAATAGATAAATAATAGCAACAAATAGAAACACAAAAACAGAGAATTTAATGCTAGAAAATGTGGTCTAAAATGTGAAATGGTACTAAATCTCCCAAAGAGGCATAGGAGTCCCAATCAAGGTTTTTCAGGGATCTGAATGTTGAATAACAGTCAGCACAGAATAACCAAATATCAGGAAAAATCTCATGTACTAGGACTAAATCACTCGAGGGGTGTATGAGTCCTACATTAGAGTTTTTGCACTATTTTTAGCAAATTCTATGTAAATGTTATGTTTTCTAGTTTGGATGATGTCTAGACTAAGTGTAAATACAGATTTTAGATGAAATTCAATGATGTAAGAGCAAAAAATGCAACCTATATGCAATTTCACTTTAATGTAAGATTTTAGAAACCCTAGGATGCCAATTAACTAATGCAGTGTTAATGCAAGCTAGATCTAGGGTTATGATGCACTCCAAATCATAATTAAGATGTTATAAATGCAGGTTCACCAAAATGAAACAACGGGAATAGGGAGGCTCTACTTTTTAAGAGATCTAGAGCACAAGGGTAAAGGTCCTCCTATTTCACCTAGTTTCATTCAAGGAACCCTAGAGATCTCAATCCAAGGATAGAATGAAAGGAGCTATGAATTATGGATGTCCTAGGGTATGATTGATGACTAAAGAAGGGTTCACCACCAAGCTAGGGCTTGGAAAGACTAGTAACATGTAAGATCTAATTATGAAACTCAATGATATGTAAGATAATGATAAATGGCCTAGAAATGAATGAAATACATAACAACAAACTAGTAAATCAGAGAGGTGCACCTGGAAATCTATAGTAGCTTGGAACAAGACTTCAAATACTAGAAATACTAAATTTAATGCACACTGGGAGTCATATGCCAAGTTGGTCATATCAATCCCAGATTAGGGTTTCTAGGCTGGAATAGGAATCTAGTGATGACAAGTTTGGATCTTCAAAAATCTAGAAAATTGGCTATATTGGAACTCATACACCAGGAGTGGTGTTTCAATCCTACTTGGCTTTTGTAGAGAATCAAGATCTAAATCTGCTCTTCAATCTCTGTTGTATCTTCTCAACCTAATTTCTAGATTTGAAATGTCAAATTCTGCTTTGTAGATTCCTTTTAGTGATCTTGTAAACAAGGTGACAACTTGGACAATTTTGCACACTTGACAACTTCTTTCCAATCTTTCTCTTCAATATTTCTTTAACCTAGGTCTGCAAATCACACACTAAAGAGAGGGAAAAATGTTGTTTTGTTAGTAGAAATGGGTTTGCCTTGGTCAAACCCCATTTTGGTAATCAAACCTTGAAATGAAATGAAATGGAAAGGAGGAAAGATGAATGAATAAATTTGATATGTTGCAACTCACTAAACCCTAGGAATAAAGTGTTGCAAACATGTATGAGATGGCTAACTTGAATGTGGATCTTGACTCTTTCTTGAATGAATTGAATGCTTGCTTGAATCATGAAACCATACATCACAAATGTTAGCTCAAAAAAAAATATGATGCATGATGTTTGATACTTGAATAATGCTCCAAAACACTCGATAATCATCTCTTGAATCCTCTTGTGAACTTAATTTTGCTATAAGGATGCTTGTTCAACTTGCTAGGAGAAAAAATGAGTGAAAGAACCTCGTATTTATACTTTTTTATGCCTAATTCCTTGAAATTACAACACTACAAGCCGGCATTAGATCTAGGAGAATAAAATACCACCAAGAATTTGAATTTAATTTAGGTCTAAGCTAAGCAAGACTCATCCAGAAGTGGTGTATGAGTCCTATTAGGCTAAGGTTGGGACACATTTTTCAAGAAATGCTTAGATCCATGTGAAATCCAAATTGGGCCCCCAAAACTTAGGTGGGACTCATACGCCCAAGGTGGTATATAAATCCTAGATCACTAAATTTGGGCCATATAATCCAAAAACATTAATTTTTGATTGGTCATTGCATATGTGTCGGGGTTTTCCTTGGAAAGATGCATTAATTAAGGCTTGTGGATGCAAAATAAGGCCAATTAAAGCATAAAGAAGCCCAATTAATTAATGAAACCCTAGATAAGTATGAAAGCATAAAGGTACACTTTACAACACCCTAAATAAGGCATAATTAAAAGTTCATTTTAGTTTACGAGGGCCCGAGACCTAATGTGAATGTGTTAAACACATTTCAACACTAAATCAAGGCAACATTAAGTTCAATTTAATAGGGAGGGTCCAAACAAGTGTGAAAATGTAGAGGGACACATTTTCCGTTACCACATGTATATGGATAAATATGTTCCTCATCTTGAGGACATGATTGATAATATTGTGGTTTCTTATGAATAAATTCAACTCCATTGTAAAAGAATGATGATTTTTGGGTGTGGGATAAAGAAGCTCAACAAGACTACACTTTTGAATAATGTTACTACAAACTAGACATTGATGTCCTTGCAAAATAGTCATGTTTAGTCTTGTGGGGTGTTTTTGAGGGGAGATACTAACAAAGTTGTTGATCTAGCACTATTGCCTTCCTTGGTGATTGACAACACTTCCTATGTGAGATATTCACATCTTCGTGATACATTTAACACTATTGTTGGTGATCCTTTTTAGATCATCCCTTTTTCTCTTAGAAGTTATAATTAATAATACTTATCATGGTTTGATTTGATCCACTAGTTTCATGCATATTCATGCTGCTAGTTGTGACTCATAAATCAATTTTACAAATTTTATGATCAAATTATTACTAATGAGTTTCAAGTGATATTGCTTTTTGTGTTCGAAAGGATGCAATTATTGCTAATAATAGAACGGACAAAGGTGAGCTAAAAGCCAGACATGGATAAGTCATAAAGCCAACACAGACCTAACATGGAATGTGAATGGTGACGTGCATAGATTGTTAGGTATGAATGTTGAGGTTTTGTCAATCAAGTTGTAGCTTTTGACTGTTGTCAAAGAGTTCTATTATCTTTTTGCTGTTACAGTTTATCCGATTATCTGTAGTCCTTGATTTGCTTTATCCAATTAAAAAAGAACGTGTATTCTTTATTGCTAAAGAAATTTGTTTCATTCGTTTCCAGTTCATCAACTTGATTGAAATGAATGCGTGGCTACTTTTGGGTCCATTGTACAGACTTGAGATATATTCGGTTTCAAAGGTCTCAAATTTAAAGGGCATTAAGTTTAGAGGGTTCCAAAGTTATATGATATTCATTTTCAATGTTTTAGATTGAAATAGTTTAAATTTTTGGGATATGTGAGATTTAGTGGGTCTTTAGTTTTACCATTTCTTACAAACCCCTTTGTCATGTTCACGTTTCCTATATGATACTTGTTTCTCATGTACATACATTGGCCTCGGGTGATCATCATACATATATTGTGTCCTTTCATAATTACATCCCATGAAATATACTCTCATATCTTTGCTTAAATCTTAGGTGACTCATATCTGAATGCATTTGTTATGTAGAATTTTGGTAACATTGAGGGCACCTTTTGATGCTTCATATATGATAATTCATCATTAATATGATTTTATCCATGGTATTGTTAATGATATTGTACTTACATAATAATATTTTTCTATATATTTTTTATTATCCTCTCTTTTAATTTCTTGTATATCATTCGCATGCAATTAATAAGAGTGGATCTATAATTTCACTAATTATCTCTCACATTTATGATTGCAGCATGTAGGATCATTTGTAGCTCTATGTCACATTAGTGTGGTTATGATGGCTCCTTTGTAGCACATTGAACACTTTGAGTTATAATAGCTCCTTAATGACCCCACAATTATTATCGCTTCTCTATAACCCTACACATCTCTTTCTCTTATAGTGGTTCCTTCATAACCAACACATTGATATTTTTGGTTTAGAGTCATATGGCCATGATACTATGCATGCACCTTTTTAAATTTACACATTGTTTATTGTCATGGCTAGTTAGTTGTTTATGCTAATTTAGAATTTTTATAAGATGCTAGTATAAATATAGAATTTCATTTATACGAGTTTGTAGATGGAGTTATCATATTTAAAAATAAATAGATCATTGCATACATAACATTTTTATGTGTGTTTGTCATTTACTTTCACGTTGGGTGCTTGTTTATTTTCACATGTATTATTTATAGTAGCTCACATGTAACTCAAAGTAGGATAAACTGTAAGGACATAAAGTGCATCCTTAGTATTTTTTTCCATTTTTTCTTTTATTCACTATGCCCCTTTGTCCCAAATGCAATAGTCTAGTGTGAAAATAGTGTATTTCTAGATATAAGTTTGGCAATTTCTATAAGCTTTGACTAAACTTGACTCTCCATTCTCCAAGGATACATATGCAATCTTCAATCTTTCCTATTCACTATCTTGCATCAAATTTACTTTTATGCTCCTAACCTATTTGAGAATAATATGTGTAGCTTTGATTTCAAACTTGTTCTGAGACACCTAAATTTGGACACTTGATTTATCCAAATTTATCCCTTTAGTCTAAGCATCCTTATGCATTAATTAAATAATATCGTTATTATTTAATTAATATCATAATATGCCAAATCCTAAGGTATTTAATTAATAAATAAATATTTTATCTCTTTAATCCTCCTTTTCATCAAATGAATTAAATAAATATGGCATTTCTTTAATTCCTCACATGTCACATCCTTTCTTAATCCTAATTATTCTCTGTTCATAGGGATATTGCACATGCCTAATCCTTGATTAGGATGTGTCATCCTCCAATTTTTGCAAGTTGGCCTCTAATCTCTCTTAGCCACCCTCCTCTAATCCTTCATTAACTAACCTAATCAACTTTCAAGGAATTTTTATTCCTTATCCTTCAAGAATATTAAATTCTTTTCTCTTCCCATGTGATCTTTGACTTGTCACATCAAGTCACATGTGAACTCTTCCTAATCTCCCACTTGCCTCTAATTTGTCATTAATTTGTCTAATCAGGTACTTGCACAACCTTAATCACTTAATTAGGTCAACCTAATCTCCATGTCATGTGTCCTAAGTCAACCCTATTAAATGTTTTTTCTTTTTGGAGAAGGCACCCCTTTCCCCATGTGAATTTTTAATTCACATTTAATCCCCAATGCATGCCAATGAATTTTTAATTCTTTCTCCCATTCCCATGTGGATATTTGAAAATTTTTAATTCCTCACATGTCTCTCACCCACAATAGGGACAAGGACCTCCCTTTATGAAAGATCTTGTCCCAATCCCAAGGTACTATGTACTACCTCCATGTCATGTAATCTCCTTCCAACTCATGTACACATCATCCTTTTCAAGCCCCTTCACATGCCACGTGTTAAGATGTGAGGGCTTGTGAGTTTTCAACTCACCTTAGCCCTACATTTTTATCTTGGTGGCTCAATCTCAACCATCCATTTCCCTAGAGAATTCCAAAATATCTATAAATACCCCCATTTTTCTCTCATTTTGGTGGAAATCATTCATGTTAGCCAAACTCTTGCAAAATTTTCTCTTGAGCCATACTTAGCCAAATTTTCATACTTGCACCCATTTTCACTTGTTTTTCCCATCCTCATCTCATCTTATAGCTTGCATCCCTTGCCATCAAAGGAGCATACAACATCAAAAATCCCGAAGAGGGTCAACCAAAGTTGATTCAAGACAAGGTGAATCCCACTCTATTTATTTGTTTTATTTTGTTTGAATCCAGCGGGCTTAATCTTGAGGTGTCCTAGGAGGGTGTTCATAGTTGTTTTCCTCTTTTTCGTTTTGTTGTTCATTTTCTAACAAGTATCTTCACCTATCACATTTCCAAAATCAAGTTTAATCCTATGTCTAAGATAATTCAATCCCATAAAGTATTTAAATTTGCACACCTGGTTGTTGTATAAAAGAACAAATCTATAGTTAATTTGACCATCTTGGAATTATCAAGACACATTTCATCATAATTACAAGAGTACTTAGAATAGTGAAGTATCAATATCCACATTCATAAGAAAAAGTATATGCATGCATGTTACTTGTTTTGTTTACAAAACTTGTTAAAAGTATTGAATCAATCTAAGGTAGCTTACTAAGGTATATGATGAGAATGTTGGGAATTATAGTGCATAATGTAGAATAATGTAATAAATAATAAATTAGCATGTTAATATTAATTTATTATATGTTAGTTACTAGTTATGAGTTAGTTGGTAGTTAGTGGTTTATATAGTTAATTAGTTGAATGATGTTATAAATCCATATAATGTAATCATTTGTATGTTATTGATGAATGAAGAATTTACAAGTTTATTTGGCTCTCTCTTGCCACCATTTCAATATGGTATTAGAACATGTTTCAAAAGAGGCCTCTTTGATTTTTACCCACTCATGTTTTTTTTGAAAAGTTGATTAAGGAAATGGGTTAGTGGATACCATGGACCTCCACAACCCCATTACCTTTTTTCATGCCCATCCATTTATTGCAAGATTTAACGAAAATAGAAAAATATAATTCAACAGTATATTAAAGCATTATTAATGTAGACTCGATGACTAATCATAAAGAATAATATATAACATAACATTTTCTTATCACATTGAAAACTAATACACTTATCCCTCTTTATTAATTATACATATTCATATATAATTTGAAAATCAATTATTTATAATAAAAAATTGATTGAATGTAGTTATTTTAACTAATTAATTAGCCTAAATTATTAAAAATAAATATTTTATTTATTTTAAACTAAAAATAAGATCCTCACCTCAAAATACCTTGGGGTTGTGGATGGAGCTGATGTTCCCAAGTACTCTCTCACATGTAAAGGATATATGGTTTGGAGCACTCTCAAGAGGGGAGACGAGTTGATTAAGCAAGGCTTGTTCTAGATTTGTAACAGGGGTTCAAAGGATCTCTTCTGGTTTGATTCCTAGGATGGAAATCCTCCTATTATGTCTACTCATCCTCATTTGTAGGACCTGAGTAGATATTTTGTGGATGTAGGATGGTCTCATGTAGCTGATTTCAAGTCTCCTCAGGTTCTAGATCAGGCTTTGATGTGCAAGTGGAAAGACATGCATGAGTGGTTGTCTAGAGGTATGGAGGAGGATCGTAGGGAGCTTTCTTGCATCTTGGTTGGTAGGGTCTATAGCTCCCTTCAGGAGAGGGATGTTATGGCTTGGGGTGGAGACTAGAAAGGAAAATTCACTGTGGCCTCTTGGTGCAGGGTTATTGATGAATAGTTGTTTGGATGCACACAAGGTTACCTGGTGGAAGCAAATCTAGAACAAGTTCTCTTGGCCCAAGTGTAATTTGTTTTCCTGATTAGTGATTTATAATAGATGCCTAACCTAGGAGAATCTTTGGAAGCGGGGCTTTCAAGGCCCCTCGATGTGTGTTTTATGCGCTAATAGTGAGGAGAATACTTCCCATCTCTTCTTACAATGCCCTTTTGTTAGGGTGCTCTAGCATTTATGGTGGGGTCTCTGGAGTCAACCATGTTGGCATGCTTCATCTCTTGAGGACTTATGTAGTAGAATGGGGAGTTCTACAGCTAAGACTTCATTTCTCCACACTACATAGTTAATTGGTCCTAGCTTCATCATCTGGAAGATCTAGTTGGAGCGTAATCGCAAGATTTTCTTGGATAAGAAGCTTCAAGTGATGCAAGTCTGGACGAGGATATTGGGAGCTCTGCAAGAGACTTTTGCGGCTAGATGTGACCTCTCTGCCCATGTGGACCCTAGAGATATGAAGATTGTTCAAAATTTTGGGCTCTCTTGTTGCACCAAGGATGAGAGGAGGCCTCGATTTGGTCGAAGTGTTAGAGAGAAGGTTCAAAGAGATGGCCACTGGATGCCCCCACCTTTGGGGGTGATGAAGATAAATACAGATGGGTCCTCTAGAGGTAATCCTGGCCATGTTGGGATTGGAGGCGTTGGTAGGGACTGCTTTGGAGTTGTTGTGTTCTTCTCTTTTTAGTATTGTGGCCTGCATTCTAATAATTTCATGTAGGCCTTGGCTATTCTCTCAGCTTTGAAGAGGGCTTGTGCCCTTGGTTGGAGAGAGATCATTTGTGAGTCTGATTCTCATATTGTAATTGACTTACTAGAAAGGAGGCATCTAGAGGATGTTAACTGGTAGCTAGCGAGTGTGGTTAGACAAATCATCTCCCTTGGGGAGTCCTTGGACTCTATCACCTTTTGCTATATCCCTCAAGAGTGGAATAAGGTGGCAGATGGCTTGGCTAAATGGGCTTTGGAGTAGAGGGGAACTTGGAAAGTGGATGATTGGAGTGTTCTTTCGAATGGTCTTTCCAAGGATCTTTAGGACTTGGTTGCAGAGGATATGAGATGTGTTCTGGGTGTTGCTTGATGTTTTTGCTTTTGGCCTCCGGTGGGTGGCTTGTTTCTACTAGCTTTGTACTGCTTTATTGATTTAATAAAGTTTTTACCCTCTTTTTAAAGTATTTTAAACTAAAAATAAACTCCCTTCCTTCAAATTATAGTTATCCTAATAAACTATATATATTATATTTATATAATATTTTATGAAATATATTATCAAGATGATAATATGACACAATTTTATACCATAGATGGCATTAACCTTATGTTTCAAAATGTTGATGCATTATAATTTCATTCATTAAAGATATCAACATTCAACATATTTCCATTCATTAAAGATATAGCATTCAACATATGTCCATTCATTAAACATGTCAGCTTTCAAATATGTCAATTCATTAAATATATCAATGTAAGGTAAGATAAAATAAGGGTATATTGAAATATATTAGTTCAGCTAGTGAGATGTCATTTTTGTGCATGTGCTAAAAATATAAATCTTATCTTCTAGGACTACACATTTCTTAACAAGAAATGGTCTATTGTTTTTAGAAATTTCCCTACTATATTTTATCATGAGTTGAGTTGGAAGGAAGTTATGTTTAGTTTTGATCTACATAATGATGTGATTGTTGATCCTATTAGACAAGTCATTTTAAATCATATGTGGAAAACTATATGTACCAATTTGTTCTCTAACAATTGTGATCAAGCAACTATTACTCTTAAGGTTTTACTCTACATCTTTTTTTAGGTTGCCTCTCTTTTCTTGCAGCTTCAAGACTTATCCAAAAAGAATGTAAAGATACATATCAACATTACCAGCTCAAAGAGCAAGTTATGTAATTTTACAATAATAACAAGTTTGGCCAATGTAAGGGAATGCTTCAACCGATGAAATTATTGTGTTGTCCTTTTCAACCCTCTAATGGCTGCTTTGTATTTCTTCATAAGATTGTTTAAGTTTCTCTTCCAACTACTTTTGATAACTGTTATTCTTTATAATTTGCTTTACTCAATATAAAAAATATATATATATATTATTTTCTTTTCTGCAATATTTGCCCCTTTAATAAAACATTTATTAAATCACCGTTTACTTCCCTACCATTCTTTGTCCTATTTTGTATTAATGAGTTTTAAGTGACACTGAGATTTGTGTTCAAAGGGCGCAATTATTGCTAATAATGGAATGCATAGAAGTAAGCTAGAAGCCAAACATGAAATGCCCATTGATACGTTGTAAAGCCAACATAGAGCTACCATGGAATGTGAATGGTGACGTGCAAGCAATATCAAATGAATTCCAACTTTCTTCGATCCTAACGATTATTATAGTTTTGTCAATCAACTTGTAAAAAAATTGTTTCAATAGTTTTGAAATGAATGTGTACCTACCTTTGGGCCCAACGTAAGGACTTCAAATCCACGCCATTCTTTATCTCACCAGAATCTTTCACAACATGATAACTAGTATTGACAAAATAAATTTATAAGATAAAACACTATGAGGCAAGCAATTTCAAAAAATGAATAATTATAATATTTTTTATCGAATTGAAAGGATTATAGAAAACTGGTATGACTAGTAGAATACAGATTAACAGTCAAAATATACAATTATAGGTGGATATGGTTCTAGGAAAATTCACTATCAACAATCCATCGTCAACAATTCACCTCCAACAATTCATCACGGTGGAAAATTCACTACCAGCAATTCATCGTCGTAGAAAATTCACCACCAGCAATTCATCGCCCTGGATAATTTATGGCATAAACAATTAGGAAATTGGTGGTGGTGAATTTTCCCCAGCGATGAATCGCTGGTAGTGAATTTTCCTAGAGATAAATTTGTTGTGACGATGAATAGTTGACTTGTTGACAATGAATTATTGAAGGTAAATTATTAATGATAAATTAACCTAAATTAATATACAACACTGCTGCAGAACAGCATTAAAGCAGTATTATGTCTGCTTTCAATCAATAAACATGATCCAATAAAGCAGTTAAAAAAGTAATGGCTACATACATATCGTCCAATAAACAGTCCATAAATGGGCTGTCTAACATCACAAGCTGCCAACACAAAGATTTATAACCAGCCAAGAAGAGTCTCCAAATGACAAAAAATTTGGCAAAGGAATCTGGTCAAACAGAAGAAATAGAACAGAAAGAGGACATTTACCAGTACAGAGAAAGACAATCGTAAAGTTTGAGTTCATCAACAACGGAGATAGATAATCTTCCGGTTACCTGTAGGTAGCTCTTATTCTTTGTAATCTGCTTTGATTCAATATAAAAAAACCAACAGAGATAGATAAGGTTTTCGTGCTAAGTGAAGTTTATATCTTCACATGACGTCATCAATTTGCTTTCTTAATAGACCTTCGTGCCTTTTATCGAAAAAAAAAAAAAAATTGCTTTCTCAATAAGTGTTATTATGATCCCTTAATCCTTTTGGTTATTGTCTTTATGTTTTCACCATGTCATATTTGTTTATTTCAGTTGTTCTATGGTAGAATTTTTATTTTTTTTAAAAATCTTTGAAAGAAGATAAAGATTCAATTCATGATTGGATGGTGGCTTTTTTTCTTAGTTATCAAAGTTATTTTTAAAAATGCTCGTCAATGGAAAAGAGGGTAAGGTGTTTTTTTTTTTTTTAAAGTTTTTGTTATTGTTTGTTGTATGCAAGGCATGTATTCATGTAGATGGTTGCATTTAGATGTGGCAATCTGTAAAATAGTTCATGTTTCTTGCTTGTACTTCTACATTTTGTATACATGCTTATCAAAAAGCATAAAAAAATGGGTGGATAAAGGGCCTCATATATGGGAAGGAAAGTGGTAGAGCAAACAACACTAGCACTAATTTTTCTTCTTCTCCTTTCATGTTGTTAGCACATCATTCTCACCATGTGCATTTTGGATCCTCAATAAGAGGTGGCTTACTTAATAATAACATATTTCCACAATCTATAGAGATTATTGCTGAATTGTTTTTTTATTTGATTGTGTCTGTAGTTTTTGCCTCAATGTTTTGAATCACACTTTGTGATCCATCATCAAAATGAAGTAGAGACTACATCGAAACATGTTACATATGAGACCTTGTGCACTAGAATGTACCTACATCATGAAGTGGGGTGTACATAACTTAGCCCTCCCCTAATTTGTACCTGTGCCTTAGGCTACATGCAAATATTTTGCATTTATAATCCTACACGTTAGAATGTGTCTAAAGTTATCGGATGCACATGTCCCACCTCTTCATTGATTCAAACTTATGGATTTTTCACCAAACTATTAATCATTTTATTATGAAAACCTTGGTTTATGTTGTTCTAGTTTTGAAATTCAAAAATAAAAATTCACAATTTTCTTGTTTTTTCCCTTCCATATCTTACAAACGGGCACTAAAATTGAGTATATTAGTTGTACAAATCTATGGACTCCTTATATCCATTACTATTTTGTGAATGCAATAGAATACAATTTGGGGACCAATGCGGTAAGCCTTTTGATACAATTTGATCATTTATAGGTTATTATTTTGTGTTTCTTGATTAGGGGAATAATGTTATTATTTAATTATATTTTAGCTAGAAAAATGATTCAATATACTACAGAGAAAGGTCCAATGTTGGTCCTTAAGTGGATGAATAATAAGGAACTATAAATCTCCCATGTTAAAACATGTCTTTGGGTTCATAAATTTGCATTCATATATAATTTCATTTTTAAAAGTTGTGCATAGAGTTCATTTTATTTGAATATAATTAACTCTCAACCTAATTGGGATTTTTTTGCTAAATTTGATCAAAATATACTAATATACCAAGGAGAAAGAAGAAAATAATGGTAATTAATTACATTTGATATCTAGCAAGATGTATATTTAGACAAGTATAGTTATTCAAAATCATTTTGAATGTTTTATGTGTGAATGGTTACACCATTTAGTCAAGCAAGGAGTTCTAAAATAAGTTATGGGTGCTTTGAGTCCATAGATCTGATAAATTTCACAATAAATAAATAAAAAATCACTTGAAAACAAAATGAATAATTTTTTAGTACCTTATACATGAAATATTTACAACTATTATTTAACAAATTACATAATGTAATGTTTGTTTCTTGCATTTTGAACATCTATAAAATAATTTCTTAAATTTGATCTCTTATAGAATAAATAAAATAGTTTTTGAAGTATTCAATAACAAAGATTGAATAATTTAGTTGTCTTTGTACAAACATTTTGGATCACAAAATTAGAAGAAAAAAATTCACAAGATGTATGGGGCTACCTACTCTAAAATTTGGAGTACAAGACTTAACTAATTTGTTGATCTATTTGGTTTTAACAACTTGTGCATCAAAGTGCATGACTAAACTAAATTTTTAATACATGTTTGGTTTTTGCAAGCCCTTACATCAAAGTATAATAAAATCAAATGAAGATATTTTCAATATTTTATTTGATTTTTCCTAATGCTTATTGCAACTATTATGTCTTAAGTGATTTGTTGGAGACAGTCAAGTAGAAAACTCTTTAGAATTTTAAAACTCATATTATATGGCCTAGTACTAGTACAAAATGGGACTTCAACCTTCTCCATAGGAATATAAGTCTTTGTAACTGCAGTGTAGGAAAAAGTATCCCTTTTTCACATTAATTTGGAGATAATTAAATAATAAAATTAGGTATGCCTTAATTTAGTGTTGTAATATGTTTTTCATATTCACATTAAGTTTAGGGCCCTTTTTTAATAAAATGGACTTAACTGTGCCTTATTTTTTATGTTGTAAGGACCTTTACACTTTCACATTGATTTAGGGCTTTATTAATTGATTGAGCTTAATTTGCATTTATTTGCCCCTTTAATTCAAATCCAAGCCTAATTAATTGCAAATTCTGAGGGATAAAACCCGACATTCATAAATGTCATTACACAACACTTAACTTTGGAAGATGTGTGTCCTAGGTAGGTGACCTAAGACCCATTTGCCATAGGATGAATGGGTCCTCACTTAGTCCTAGGACCCTGATTTTACATAACATTTCACCTTGTCCGATGTGTGTCCTAGGTAAGTGGCCTAGGACCCATTCGCCCTATGGTGAATGGGTCCTCACTTAGACCTAGGACCCCTCTTTGAAATATGTTTTTGGCAATATTTTAATTATTTTAAATCTATAATTCAATGTTGGCTTGTGATATTTGAATTTCGAGAATTTTAACCTTAAGATATGTATAAATAAGAGGTCATTTCACTAAGTTTGCCCCTAGCATTTTCAAGTCTTCAAGCATAATAGAAAACTTATGATCAAGAGCATTCAAGAGAAATTTATAAGGCATTCAAGGATATATTTGAGGAAGATTATTGCAGCAATCAAGATTCCATTGTCATATCAAAGATGTAATGCATCATGCATGTTGTTTGAGCTAATATGTTGACTTAGTGTTCAAGATCAATCAAGCATATCAAAGGAATTATCTCTAATCAATTTTCATGATCAAGATCTACATTTAATGAGGTCACTTCATGCTAGTTTGTAGATTTGTTATCCAAGGTTTCAATTGAGGTTTGGTGAGTTGTTACATATTGTTGTTCATTCATCATTCCTTCGTGCTTTTATTCATTTCAAGGTTTAATTACCAAATGGGGTTTGACCAAGGAAAACCCCCATTCCCTAACAAAACAACATTTTTCTCTCTTTGATGTGTGATTGCAGATTTTAGGTTGAAGATCAATTGGAGAGCAAAATTGAAGAAAGTTGCAAAGTTGTCAAAGTTGCAAGAAAAGTTTTCAAATCATGAAAACTGATCTACAAGATTTATTTTTGGCTTTCTGATAGTGACCATTTGGAATATGGGAGTGCAGACATAGAACATAACCCAAAAACTGATTTTCAAGAGCCCTAGCCAAGAGCCATTTTCCATAGGGAAAATGAGTCCTCAGTGAGCCTTGAAAAAGCATCTTTGATGATAGGTACACAACATTTTACCCTTTCTAGATCTACATTTTGATAGTTAATTTTATTATTTTTCCTAAGATCTATCTTCTATAGCACATATTTTGAATGAAATTGGAGAAGTAGGTGCATCATAGCTTTTCATTTCCACCATCCTTCTTTTTCTTCATTTCATTTTGGTGAACTTGAGTTTGATATTTGCATTTTTTTATTTTGGGGTCCTCTTTCATCCTAGATTTAGACCATCTTCCTACAAAAAGGAAGCATCTCCTTCGACTTCTTCACAATCAAAGAAAGGAAAAGGACAGGAACTCATTGTAGCCACAAGATCATCACA